>BQNB010052575.1:0-40430 GCA_026074375.1 Tanacetum coccineum
GAAAAGTTCACAAGTTGCAAATATGAGTAGTGTTAGCATCTTAACTGATATTTAGCGGTGATTTTGTTTTAAGCTTGGTTTAAAGCGAGTGAAAAGTCGGGGACGATGAATTTATCCTTTTTGGGGCATTTTCGATTCGAAATGCATCTTGTTCTATGATCCCTAACGGTTATGAAAATAACGAAAGTCAAATATGTTAGTTAAGTTATTATAAAAAAAAATTAAAAAAGGGGGAAAATATAAAAATATTAGTAGGAATAGTGTATATCTTTAAGAATGGTAAAAATGGGGCTTTTCTAAACTCTTGATTCTTTAATTCCCCTCAATGAACACTTAGCTACTTTTCGAGGTAATTAGTCGAGGGGGATCGAGATTCTTAGTTTTCTAAGTGTGTACTTATAGCATTGCATGAGGACATGGCAATATCTTAGTATGAGGGATTTTGGTATGTGTTTAATTACACATACCTTTGACCACTAAAACCGGACTTAAATGACTAAAAACGTACCAAAAATACATTGTATTTGTATGTTTTGCATTTGTATTGTGCAGGAAACGGATATCTAAGAAAATGACAAAAATCGAAGCAAAAATGACAAAACCCAGTACGAGAACGGAAAGACCATGAGAAGTCAAAAAGACCAAGTCAAAGTCAAAGTCAACCCCGGGAAGTGGCATTGGAAAGAGCATCAAAAACCGAATCCGAAAACCTAAATTGCCATAAGTGGGCCCACCCGTACCCACCTAGTGGGCCCGGGTCAACCCACTTATATCTTTATAAGCCTTAAGCCTTCTAAAAGGCCCAAGTCCTTTTAAACCATACCCGGCCCAACAACTAGCCCACCATCACCCTTTATAACACCCCGTTAATACCCGTTACCATTTAAACCTTACCCCGTTAGTCCTTTAAGGACTAACGGTGCAAACACAAATATATCCAAAAGGGCCAAATTTGCAAATCTCAAGGACGATGGATGAAATGCACTTATACACCTTGAGGGGCTTGTTTTGCCTATTTCCCAAACCTTCAAAAGGGGCGCGAACAACTGTACATCTCTTTTGGTTGCCCTGTCTCCACTACCCGCCAAAATAACAGACCAACACTGTTCTCCTTTCTTCTCCCCCTTGTCGACCAACCTTATCCCTCCTCTTATTGCCACCTTGGCAATCCCTTGCATTTCTATTGGTCAAAGAATCAAGACAAAAGATGAAGGGCTATGATTACAAGACTTGGACACTACTCAAATTCAATGGCCAACTTGGAGACTACTCAAATTTGGATGGCCAGGATTGACTATGGACTTGTCTCACACAACAAACACACCTGGTTCTCACTCAGTAAAGAAACACAGGAAAGAAGAGGTCAAGACCCCAAGACCTAGAATCTTCTATTTCATATATAAATAATTTCTTGTTAATCCCTAAGGAGCAATAGTTTAACCTAGATTAAGTTACTTATCATTTTATTATTGTAATTTTTAAATTATTGTAACTTTTATTGAATTAATGAAAATTTAAGTCTTTTAGCTTTAAAATATGTTTTAAGAATTTGTGCTTTATTATCACTTAAAGTCTTTCATAAGCTCTCTGTTAAGCTCTTTATTGAACCTCTTTTCAATAAGCAACTAAATCTGTTAAGTAATAAAAAGAAAATTTACAAAAAAATTCCACCCTCAATTACCACAGCTTATTTTTGGATGATAAGCCAAAAAGGGATGGGCTTATGGACTCTACTACTGTCTTTGACAACTAGAGCTTTTAGACTAGATATATTATAGATGCTTGTTTGCTTTGGTTTTTGACAAAGACATTTGTAAGTTTCCCTTTTTAGCTTAATACTGTAGCATTGCTTATTTACTGCTTATTTGTGCTTTTTTATGCTTACTACTGCTTATTTATGATGTTTATTGCTTAAAATGCTTAGCTTGTAGTTTAAAAATCTTTTGTGCAAGTTTTTCTTAAATCTGTCTTATATTAGCTTATAGAATTGCATAACTTGTTCTGGCTTATTTGAGTGCTTAACTACTATTGAAACATGCTTAGTACTGCTTATTGTGCTTGTTAAACATCTGGTCTTAAGGGTTTGTTCATATAAAAACCAAGTTTTCATGTTAAAATTGGTAAAAAAGAGCTTAAAGGGGTGTTTGGTTTAACCTGTTTAATGGGTCATAATGGGTCAAAAATACATTTTGACTCTTGAGTTAGTTTAGCTTAAGCTTATATTATTACCTACATGTCAGTTAGTTTAAGCTTTTTAAATGTATAAAACTCAATCTAGTTATAAAAGTTGTTTGAGATTCAGAGAAAAATAGCATATTATATAACTTATTTGATTAGAAACCTGTGATTTTTGTGAAATTTAGATGTTATGTGTTTGTTTGAGTTGTCAAAACAATTTAGAATAGTCTGCACAAAATCAGGTTTGAATTTTACCAATCTGTCAAGTTTATTAAACTAAGTGTAAAAAAAAAAGAAATGCTATTTTCAATGGCTCATGTGGGCTTATTCTTAATTCACAAACTCCATTATTGATTCTTGTTACTTGTCTTCGAGGTCAAATCTCAATCTGATAGTGAAAGTATAATTGTCATAAGGATAAATTGTGTGCTTATTTTTAAGCTTTAAAGTGCCCTTATTTTTTCCTCTATTGATTGCCATTTAGCAAAATGTCTTAATGCTTATTTTGTGCTTATTAATTTTTTCTTAGCTTATCTTATGGTTTTAGTTCGCTATTAGGTTAGTATTAGCCTCTTTAGCTGTATTGCATATGAGGTATAGGAGCTAAATTTTAGCTATATTTGCGTTGTAGCTTAAAAATTATAAAGTGTATTAAGCTCTTTAGTTACTCTGTCATTTTTAGCTTAATTTAGTTTAAATTCCTTGCTTACTTTTGTTTTCATTTGCTTATTAGGTGTAGTGCAATATCTGAGTTAGCTTAGATTACTTTTTTTGATAATGCGTATTGTCCTGAATATGCAAAGACAGTAGGTATTTGCTTTAGAGTTAGTTAGCATTCTGACTTTTTAGACTTGCATATTTCGTGCATATATTTGAATTCAAAAAATTATTGTTTTTATTAAAGTTGTCCATTTACAGTTATTTTATAACAGCTGTTTAAAAAAATTTGCAAAAAAAGCATTTTGGGAGTTTGGGAAGTCCAAGTGAGCACAATGGCTCTACACTGAGACCTAACAAACTCAACCAAAACGTTTTATCACACAACACACCCTCTACCACTAGCCACTGGGATTTTTTCGTATCCCTTGCACAATCATTATCCTTTATCACTTTTTGAGCCCATTTTTACATAAAACCCTGGCTTAATTTGGGCTTTTTAGAGCTTATTTGATAAGCTGGTTCAACCAGCTTATTTTTCTTGCATCCTTTATAGCATTTAGGACCAAAAGGAAAAACAAGATCTCCAACGAATTTTAAACCACTTCTATTACATCATCTCATTAAGTTTGCGAAATAAGAAAGGTACAATAAGCTGAAAAAGTAAAATAAGCTATTACAAATTTTAATAAGCTAAAAACTAAAAATCTAAACTAAGAAAAAAAATAAAGGAAAAACTGCCCAAAAGTTGAAGGGAGGCGAATTGCCTTATATAGGGGAAGAAGGGTGAGATTCTAAAATTGCTCCTCATTATTTAACTAATCATTGCCTAGGATCCATCGTCACACGGATTGCAAAGTAGCAGCAGGCTGATCCACCGATTATTTTGTGACGCGTGTCCCTTCCATTTGCTTTATTCCAACGCAATAACTTCTATCCGTTTGATTAATTTCAATGAAATGCAAATTGATATTTGAGAATCATAGCCACGTGTCTGCTCTTGATTTGCCAAGGAGAAAGTTAGTGGGGTGAGAGTGGGGATACAAGCGCCTATTTTGATTTAATCAAAGAGATTGAACATCACGCCATATTCTTGCACACACTTCATTTGTGAATTCATTATTTTGACTTGGGCCAAGTAAATATACATCATTCTGTGTTGGGCTGAGTAATAGAATGTAGCAACGAGCTACAACTTAGGTGTTGGGATTCTCATTGTATTTGGACCACATAAACGAATTTGTGGCAAGTATTTCATTAGTATAATACTTGGTCTTTTAATAAATATATGGGCTGGCCCGGCCTATAAAATGGGTTACGAGCTGGCCAATAAAATCCGAGGGCACCGCTGGACTCGTTTTCTTGCGCTCTTTCTGATCCCGTGCTCGGTTTTGTCCATTTTTGACTTTTCTTTTGTCCATTTCTTTAACATCCGTACCTGCACATACATAAACACAAAAACAAGCATATATTTGCAATTTTATTATGTTTTTGGTCTTTTGGGGTCGTTCTTCAAGGTAAAAAGTATGTATAAAATAGCAAATACCACACATCCACTTAGTTTCACTCAATGTGAAAGTTGTTCACCATGTATGTGTCAAAACCAAATGCAAAACATATGCGGAAACAATAACCTCAGATACATGAAACGTTGGGGACCAAATGGCTAAGCCATCACAATCTTTGAAATGGTGTGTTATCTACAAACATTCTTTGTCTACGGACTAAAGAATTCATGACAAGGTTCCCATGAACCCTTATCATTTACATTGTGAAGACATTAACGAAGATTATTCTAAAGTCTAAGGTACGTCTCTCTTTTTATATTCGTAGAATATAGATTATAAGTAAATGACTATGTGTTACTATGATGATGTAGTATAATTAGTTCTTAAAAATAGTGTAGTCTCTAGAAATACCATTTGTTGGTTTTCTAGCATTGAAGAGATTAGTTCATTATGAACTACTCTTTTGCATAGATTAGTTCACGTAGATGAAGAAGAGCAAGCTAGTGGTTAACAGTTAACATAGAAGTAGGATTAGTCGCGCAAAGATCATAGACATACTATGGATGAAACAAACTCCCTTCTACTTCAACGATCGTCTTGGATCCATGTCAACCATCATCTACGTTTATCGGAATCAACTTCTTGATATTCTCAACTACGTCTCACTATTTCATTATCTTCACTATTAATTCTCGTCTCATCTGAAATCAAATCAATTAATTTTCTTTTCAAAAAAATTAATTTCTTCTCCTTGCAAGAAAACTCATCTCTAAATCACCTCTCAAATTGACGTCTTGATTATCTCGTTCAAAATAGTCAAAGAAACTTTTTAATTATACAAAAGGTTAATTAAAAATTGTCAATATTCATTCTTACAAAAACTGGCCAAAAATCGAAGAATTTTTTTTGAGGGCACCCCCCCTAAAATTAAGGGGACCGGCCGTGTAAGTTGGGCGACCCCCTTAATTATTTAAGGGGGCCGGCCACTGGAAAAACAAACTTCCCTTTTTCATTTGAAAATACATAGCCAAACACCATTTTTTTTCCTTCTTCCCTCTTCCACCTGCTGTGACGAAAAACCCACCACCATATTCACCAAAATCAAACTTCAAATCATCCAATTAACCAAAATTCACAAGGGGCAATTACAAACAAATCAATCAACAACATCAATTGTGATAAAATGCCAAGAGCTACTTCCACCGATATATCCCTCACCAAATCCTACGTCCCAAAAGTATCCAAAATCCCCGGCATTTCCCCCACAATTGCCAAATTCTACAAATCCATTAAAAATCACAACATTCACGAAGGTCGTGTTGTTGATCAAGCCTACTACAAATCCAACAACATCGAGCGTCTCTTCACAAACATTCGCTTCGATTGTCTCTTTAAAATCAACGAACCGATTGTTCCAAGATTCATTCTTGATTTCTATAGTCAAGTCACGGTTCAAACCGATGAATATGGCTATCTTGTCATCTCCTTTATGATTCAACATGAATTCATAACTCTCACTCTTGCCCAATTCGGTCAAATCCTCAAAATTCCTTACAACGGTCAAGCCGTGTTCACCAACGAGTGGGACCTTGGATCTCTTGAGTATTCTTAAGAAACCGAGGGACCATATTCCACCAACCTTCCAACTCCCAATGATATTCATCGACTTCTTGAATTGGAATGTGTCATGGTAGACCGTACCATTAAAAGTCAAACCGTCACCCTCACTCCAAATTAAATCCTCACTAAGGAACTAAGCCCCGACATGAAGCAATGGGAAGAACTCATTCGAGAGAATGTGTTTGGACTAGGAGGACATCGGGACCATCTCCCCGCTTGTCTTGCTCACATGTTGTATTGTGTTGTTGCCGAGGAACAATACAATCTTGCTTACTTCTTTGTCAAACGAATCGAATGTGCTAGAGCAAATCCAACCGCCAATCTTCCATACGGTATGTTCTTGACTCGTCTTTATCGTCACATCATGGAAGTATATCCTCATCTCGACAATGGCATTTATGACATTGTTGATCGAGTCATGCGTCCTCTTGCTCTTAAACAAACTCGGAGACCTCGAAGTGATCGTGGCAAGGCACGCCATTCCGTCTCATCCTCATCTTCTCATCATCACGGCACGTCATCTCATCAACATGATGATGATGATGATGATGTCGAAACTTCTCGTGCAAGTACTCCATCTCCTACCACCTATCTTAACTCTCTTAATCCACTCAACTACCAAAACTACGAAATGCCTTCCGCTTCCGAACAAACCGATGAAACTCTCTTTGAACGACAAACCACCTTGCTCAACCAAACGCAAGAAATGCATAAGGAGATGCGCGGAGGTTTCAAGTCATTTGGAAAGGCACTAAAAGGAGTGTTTAGCAAGAAGAAGAAATGAAGACATAGGAGTGGAGTGAACTAGATGGCTAAATGTAGTTTAAGACAATTTTTAACTTGATTATGTGTATGTTATTAACAACTTGTGTGGTGATCATCCGATATATTCGGAAAGACTTATATGTTGGTTATCTTTTAGGTACTTATTTGCTATGATGCCTTAAACCTTTGGTTGTTTTATTAAATCAACTAGTTATGCCATTTTGGTTTCATGATTTAATGTGTTTATTATATGTTATAAGATTAAATATGCTTATAAAACTCTATAGGGCTTGCTGCAAATAAACCACCAAAACAAAAATACCCTCACAAAAATCCTGAGAAAAATAGTTTTTTTGTGAAAAATCTCGGAACCAGCAGAGGGCGGCCCCCTTAATTCATAACGGGCGGCCCCTTTATCTTTAAGGGGACCGCCCTAGTAAATCACGGGCAAAACATTATTTTTCTTGCTTTTTGACCCTCTTTTACATAGTCTCAGCTATCTTTGCCCAGAATACTCGAACATATTTTGGAATAACTTAAACTAGTTTAAACTCATTCCATTTTCAAACCATTTCCTTCCCATAAATCCCTTCCAAATGATCATTTCCAATACACCATTTTCTTCATCATTCATCAACCATTATCAACATTCATGGCATCCACTAGAGCTTCCATTTCCAAAGCCTCCAAGAGACTAAAAATCAACATCATTCCACCAAAACAATTGTTTGTGGATTTAACCCATGATGACACAAAAACTCCATCACCCACACTTCAAATCTCATTACCTAGTGCTCCTAATGCACCTTCCAAAACACTATCAACCAAAGATACTTCTTCATCCTTAATTGACTACATACCCAAATCATCAACCTCATCAACATCACTTTCACCAAATGGTTACTTGAACCCACCAACATCTCCTCTTCCAAGAGTTTCTCCACCACCTCCAACTCAAGAAAATACATCAACAGACATCACTCTCACCCTTTCACTAATAACCCTACTTGATGTCCAATTTGATACTTCATCACCTTCACCACCTATCCTTGGTCATCTCATTCCTTGGAACCTTCTTGAGGCACATGGAGATTCATGTTTGTGTTGCATTCATAATCGTACTCTCATATTTGGATATAAGGATATGACTCATATATGTTTTCATTATATTGAACATTATGCTCTTACAACCATCCGAAAACCATTATCCACCACCTCATCATTTCCCAAACTAAACATCTTTATTTTTAGTTTATCAAATATGTCCCATTCCCATTTTGAAGCATAGTCTCCTATGGAGCTTTACTAGTTATTGGACTTTTTATAGTTTAAAAATCTCATGAATGTTAGCATGTTATTTTCTTTATGTATGCATGAGTGTGGTTCACACACTATTAATGGATGATTATTGTTGGTTGCATTATTATTATGCCATATTTTTCCTTCTTGGTACATGTTAGAAATATTTGTATTGTTCTAACTCGTTTTTGTAGCCAAGAAACCATAGCTCGATTCCTTGATGCTCTCAAACGAGGGGGGAACACCCACATCCAAGGGGAGATTTATTCCGTCGATTTTACTTGCAATTCTCGAGATGCATTTTTGATTCTACAAAAAAAACGGGAGGAGAAAATGACATAAAACTCACTAAATACTTGTTTAAAAATAATTTTACATTTAATGAGTTTAAATTTTGTAATCATCAAAAAGGGAGAGATTGTTGATAGAAATAATGCCTAAAAATATTATTAATATTTTTCACATCTTTACGTTTTGATAATCACAAAATATAAAAACGTTCAATGTAAAATTAAACGTAAACAAGTAATTAAGTTTTAGGTATAATTTTATTTCGAAAAATTAAATCACTTAAAGGTTTGAATAAAAATACTTTAATGCATTTTATGATCAAAGGAAATTTTTATTCAACCTCACACTTTTATAAAATGTTGTAAATATTTTATAAACATTACAAAACATTTTCTATAATTAAAAGAAATGTTTTATTCAAAATAAACATTTTTGAATTCAAATTTTTAGACCTAAAATGGCTAGAAAGTTCCAGAAAAATTCCTCCTTACACAAAAGACAAACTGGTGGAGCCCCCTAGTCTAGGGCGGACCCTTAATTACATCGGGCGGGCCCCCTTAATTTTATGGGAAACCGCCCAAATTTTTAAAGGGGACCGCCCATAGGACTGAAAAACACTCCTCCAGCATTGTCCTATTAATACTAGGCTTTTCCCCATATTTTCTCACCTTTTACACTTTTCTTTCGTTCTATAACAGCCCCACCATCTCATTAAAATCCTTGATCATCTAATCATAATGCTTTGTTTCCTAAGTGATCCAAGCTCAATTTCTCAGGTTGCAAGAGAAGAATCCTTCCATACATCAGTGAAGAGTATTACACATTTATTGTTATTGCATCCATAATTTTTTAAATGTTAATCATTCTATAAAATCTTATAAGTTGTGTAGTAGATAATCTTTATGATTTTTTGTTGTAGTATAGTTGAATTATGATTATTCCAAGTTGTGACTAGTTAGTGTGCAAAAGTAGAAGTGAAGTAGTGAAGTAGTGGTGTGAAGAAAACTAAGGTGTGAAGAAGTTATGTAGTTGTGAAGTTGTGTTGTGAAGTCGTGAAAGTAGTGAAGAAGTTGTGAAGTCGTGATAGATTGGGTTTCTAAACTAAGATTAGATACTCAAACATCTAGCTTAGTGTGTCCGAAATTGATATAAGCAAAGTTGTGTACGGTTTTCTTGCCATTAGGGAGTTTGTTAACATTGTGAAGAAAACTCGAGTTTGATGCTCAAGAAGTGGAGTAGGGCGAAGACGGTGCTTCATTAGCCGAACCGCTATAATCCTTGCGTTATGGGTTTGATTGTCTTTCTCTTATCTCTTGTTCTTACCTATATTTGCTCATTCTATCCTATTTATTGTTTTGAAACACGTATATTGTTTATATTGTGCTAGAGTTGAATTCACATAAAGTCAATTAAGTTTTCTATTAACATAAACATAACTTTAAATTAAAAAGCGATAAAAATATTCAACCCCCACTTCTAGTTTTTTCCACTGTATAAGTGAAAATAGATCAATTCGACCTAACAATATTGTTGTTCCCTCTTAGTTAGTGAACAATAACTACAAAGTTTCCATAACGAATTTTGGCTTAGTAAAATAAAGTAATATATTAGTTATTTGAAAAGGGTTTTGGGTAAAACAATTATAACAAAATAAGTAAAAGATACAAAAATAACTTTTTTAAGTTTAACTTTTTTTTTAAGAATTATACCTCATTGTATGCGGAACTACAATGGGGATTGAATGACAATGTGTGTGTGTGATCTCCTCACTAATAACTTTGCATAAACCTAAAGTGTTATGCAAAGTTAACTACTATGCTAACCAACTGAGCTTGCTCAGGGACTTAGTAGATTTGGAGGAGTAGATGTGTGTTTGCGAAGTTAGACTGTGAATGCACAGCTTACTATCTACTTCGTTACAAGAGTTCTATTTATACTACTTAGGTAGGGTCACACCCACATGGGTGTTAAGCACTTATCTCAGATCTAATAGGCTAGTACATTTTGTACAGCCTTGTCTCTATTACAATACCTATTCAAGGTATGGGACAAATGCTCTTTTCAAGTTTCAGTGCTGACACTGAAACTTGTCTTATACCATCTTTAGGATAAGTTGACTTCAGGAGATAAGAGTTTGGACTTATCTGCTTTCAAACTATCACGCCTATTCTTCAGTCTCTTGCCTTCAAGGTCTCCTAGTTGTTAGAGATCGTATGGGGCTCAGTGAGTCTATTGCCATAACTCGCTGAACCCATCACCTTCTTCTTTGGCTTAGGCTTCATTCACTGAGTACCGCCTCACTGAATGCTAGAGTCTTTCTTGTAGACTCAGGCTGAGCATCTTGAAGGTAACTCATTGAGCGACTATTCACTCACTGACCTTGAATTGTTAAAGAATATTTACACTTAGGTTATTTTATATTCAAATCCTAAGTGAAACGATCAAGTGGCAATAAATTAGCCTACAATCTCCCCTTTTTTGGAATTTATAATTTAGCCTAAGTGTTTATCAGTGTGAGTGAGTACATACAGCTTCTTTTCACAATGATTTTTGGAAAGCTTTCTAAGGATACTGAGTTTCAACAAAAAGTACTTCATTAATTGATTACAAGGTCCTATTATCTATTATAAAAGATAACAAAAATTACATCACAAGTACTCAGTCCATCTTGTATTTGAGCGCTCTCACCAACTTGACTTCTTTGACATCGAGCTTTTCTTGGTCAGGATGTTTAGCAATGAGTTTCTTCAGTTTCATGATGAACCTTGCATTTTCAGGTGACTGAACCATAGAGGCAGCTACAAGATATGACACAAGAGCTTCCATCCCAACTTTGTCGATGTCACTCTGATGTGTTTCAGAAGCTTTAAATTTATAATGACTGAAAATACCGATTTTATTATAGGGAAACACACAGGTAAAAGTATATACCACGTAGGTAGTATAATATTTTTAGGTAATACCAGGTCGTCCATAGGGATTTGAGTAGTGTTTAAATAATCAGAAAGAAAATAAACTTTAACTTGAAAATGACTTTTTGTTTTACCAAGATAATAAAGATGACTACTCGGATAGTTGCAAATAATTTATAAGCGTTGGAAATGATTAGACCACAAAGATGGAACCTCAGTTTATAAAAAAGGATTTTCTCATCAGAAAATGTTTTCACAAACTAACTTATTAACTCAAGACTTATATTTAGTTAACTAGACCAAATGTATCACTCAAATAATCCAGTTACTAGTATATCAAAGCTTATTTGTTTATCAATTACAAACGTGGATTTTTCGGCACAAGCGATAAAGATCATAGACAAATCTTTAAAACCACATAAATCATACTGGGTCTTTCGAGCTATACCAATATGGCTATATAATTTAAGTTGATAAGTAAAAATGGACAAGATAAGATATAATAGGATTTCAACATAAGCTTAAGATTATAGGGATCTTGATTCATACCAAATGCTTTATTCTTATCCATAAATCATGAGTAGTCATGAGAGATTTTAGCCTCTCATGGCCTAAATGTTCATAACAAAAGTTGATTTAACATAAACTCCATTATTTCAATATAACTAAGTTGATAACGTATTCGTTCTTGTTCGTTAGATCTTTATTCTTCAAGGACAGTAGTGTTCTTGGTGTTTGTATGGGTGACGAGGATTGTGTGTGTTTGTTTTATGGAAATGAAGAATAATCGAGAGAGTGATTTTGAGAGTGAAAATTCGTATTCTTATTTATAGGGCTAAATTTGGGTGATAAGTGTGGCGCACACAAACATTGTGCGGGTACTTGGTGATTAATGCACTAGCATTGATCGTTAATTGAGAAGGTGCGGCGCACACAAACATATGCGCGGCATACTTGGGGTGGGGTAAATTGGCATCTGCATTAAGTCTTCATTTATTCTTCTCATCAGATGGGTAGTGCGACGCACTTTGGTATTATCTCTCTCTGTGTGCGGTGGTTTTTAGCGCTATTTAGGTAAAGTAGGCGTACATTAAAAAGTGAGTACGGCGTACTTCTTGTTCATCTAGCTTGATATCTTATCTTCTCTTTGTATTGGTTCAAAGTGTGTAATTTCTTGAGTTTTAGTCTGTAGTGTCTTCAAGTGAACCTGCAAGCAATTTTAAGCTTTTAAGTATCGAAAGTTCATGAGAAATGATAAAATATATACAAATAACGCCATAGAAAACATGTATAATTTGGGCATTATCAAATCCCTCCACACTTAGCTTATTGCTTGCCCTCAAGCAATCGAAGCGAGAAAATAAATCATTTATCGTAACGTGGAGAAAATTTGGATTTTATAAGAGATTGCACATTAGGTAACTTTTCAGGCATAGACATATAACATAGCACCTCACATAGGGATAGTGTTTGATTTTAATTCACTCACGCCATCAGGTAGGGCGTTATTATATATTATATATATATATTATTTTCATATATATATATATATATCTATTATTTATCTATATATATATATATACTATATATGCGTGTGTGTGTCTAGTGGGTGTCAAGACACTCCAATTTGCACAGACATAATCTAGACAGCTACCATAGGCTTGTGCTCAACACATAAACATGTCCGTTGCGGCGTGAGCACCTAGATAAAAATCTCTAAGAGGCAAAATGTGATGTTGATGAGGGTGAGTGGCAGATACTTGATTCCATGTGCCAAAACTTTGCCTTATACTTTGAACTTTTATTATATTTTTTTTTATTATATTTTATTGTTATTATTTTTTTTACCAATAATGCGATAACTAATGGCTGCAAACACTTATTTTCATCGAGCACACTCTTTCTTGTTCCAGGGACTACTTGGGGATTCAACACTAAAAAGCGGTGTGCAGATACATGATTTCATAGGGATTTATTTCACCTTTATCATGTGATTTTTGTCTAAAATTAACATTACTGCGGTTAGTTAAAATGATGATCAGACAAGTTCTAGAGCTTCCTAAATTACGGCTTCGCTCAAATATAATGATAAACCAATAACAATGTTCCAGACATAGGCGACAAAACCAATATACACATCCATAACGATGGGAATAGATATATATGATTGATCATTCTTAACTAAACAAGCTAAAGGCATCAATTATCTTGCGTTCCAAAGGTGGATACCCGAATATTCTTATAGGCTTAGAATGCTCACAATTTATTGGAGTAGGATGTGCTAGCTATAATATCAATCCGGTTGGATTTTCCTTACTAAGAGCATTTTTTTATTTTTTATTTTTTGAAAAGCATATATATATTATTTGTTTCTAAAATATTAGTTGAAAAAAAAAAATTTGACAGGGCAACAAGGAGGGGGAATATGATTAATTTTTCCTATTGGCTCCCCTCTCACACTTATAGTTGAACATTGCCTCAATGTGATAACTGATAATAGAGATAAAATAGGGAAAATTAAGAGAAAACAGTACTTCCCGGGGCATAAGAAAGTGTATAGCTGAGAGCTATTCTTGAGCAAACTTTATAGTTTTCCATATCTTTAAGCTAAATTACCTGCATAAGAGGTAAAAAACAACAAAAGCAACAAAAAAGGAAATGGTTTTTGTTGTTTTTTAAGATAATAAAAGATATTAGTTAGAGATATGGAGAGGGACTCCTCCATACTTAGTGAAGCAGGGTTTGCCTCTCGAGAAGCGCTTTATTTTTAAGGAGTATCATTTAGGGGCTAGATCATACTTCAAGAGTCTTTTTTTGGGAAGAAGGGAGTAGTAAGCTGCTTCCCTTGTGTCATTGTCTTCTCTTGATTTAATTTAAGTCGTATGGGCCATTGTAATGAACGTCTTTCCATCTTTTCCATTAAAGTTCAAAAATATCCGGATCGGTAGGATGTTTCACGATTAAGGACTTAACATCGAGATCTAAAGTTTGGGTTGTTTAAATTTGTACTTTGAGTGAAATAGCAGAACCTTGTTTCCTTGTTTGAATTCTTTTCTCATTCTTAATTTTCTATCATGCCAGACTTTGGTTCTTGCTTTGTACAAACGAGAGTTTTCATAAGCTTGATGTCTAAGTTCGTTTAACTCATGTAACTGAAACATTTTTTTCTCACCAGCAGCGATGAGATCAGGGTTGCAGTTCTTCAGTGCCCAGTATGCACAGTGTTTAATTTCGAATGGTAAGTGATAGTTTTTTCCATATATAGGGGTTTTATTATTGATGTAGTACCGTAGGTGTTTTGTTGGCAGTGCGGAAAAGCCCACAGAAGCGTAATCAAAGTTTTCTTGGGAACAAATGTAGGATTGTCTTTAACAGTTTTTTCAAGCATTCTTTTAAGAGCCCTGTTCGTGTTTTCAACTTGACCACTGGTTTGAGGATGATATGATGTGGAGAAACGGTGGTTAACTCTATATCTTTTCATGGTTCTTTCCATTATTTTGATGCAGAAGTGAGTACCTCGGTCGCTGATTAGAGCTTTAGGCATTCCGAAATGGCAAAATAGTTTCTTTAAGAAGGTGATAACCACTCAGGCATCATTGGTTGGTAAAACCTGAGCTTCGGCCCATTTAGATACGTAAACAACAGCGGCAAGAATGTATTCAACCTTATATGATTTCGGGAATCGTCCTATAAAGTCGATACCCCATATATGGAAAATTTCACATACTTGGATGTTATTCAAGGGCATCTCATCACGTTTTGATATATTTCCCGTTTTTGGCATGCTTTACATAAGCAGACTAGAGTATGAGCTTCTTTAATGATTGTTGGCCAGTAAAATCCTGAATCAAGGACCTTTTTAGCAGTTATGTTGGGTCCATAATAATCATCCACGGTTCGGTTGTGGTGACATTGATCTAAGATAGTTCAAGTTTCTGGTCCAGATGTACAGCGTCTGGTCATTCCGTCAGAACATACTTTAAAAAGATAAGGTTCCTCCCAAAAGTAGTGTTTGAGGTCAGACAAGAATTTATTCTTTTGTTGGTACGTCATCCCTTTTGGTATAATATAACCGACCAAATAGTTTGCAAAGTCTGCGAACCAAGGTTCATCTTTGGTATTGATTTTCATAAGGGTTTCTCTGGGAAAGTTGTCTGTTAGATATTAGAAAAAGACTCGGTCACCCCGTGTAATTTTACGTTTATTGTTGCTCGTAGTTAAGTAGTTATTGTATAACATTCGGTAATGGGCGGGTATTAAACCCAACGTGTAAGCCCACTACTAAGGCCTTATGGCTGGTTATGTAGTTTACTATATAAGCATCTTCACATGCCATGAAGAGGTGGGTTAGTAATTCACATAATACAAGTTCATTTTCTTTTACTAGAACGTTCTCTCTCACTTTCTCTCTCTAGAACTTGGCTAATACACTAGTCATTCGATTGTGTTATGATTTCGAATATCCTACAATTGGTATCAGAGCACATGGGATGATTAGCTAGATTGTGTGTGCATTTTCTTGGTTAGTTTTGATCAAAAGTTTGGTTTTTGAAGGTCTATAGTCTTGTTCTTAGTTTTCTTTGATCTTGACGTTTGTGGTGTTAAAGTTCATGTTTTTATAGTTGCTATAGCCTTCTAGTACCAAGTTGTGTAAAATAGGGCTGAGCAAAATAGAACCGGACGGACCGAAACCGGATCCGACTGGACCGGACCGACGGCAGCGGTCCGGTTCCACGGTCCGGGGTTTTCGGACACGATTCCGGTCTTAGGTCCGGTAGGGTACGGTCCGGTCGACCAAAAAACCCTGAGAATTAAGCCTTATAGGACCGGACCGGACCGCAGGAAAGAAACCGGACCGGACCGACCCGGACCGGAATAGTACATTTTGGATCCGCGTCACACGGTTTGGCTTTTTCAGGACTATTTCAGTCTCCGGTCCGGTTGTTCCGGTACACTTGCCGGTCCGGTCCGGTTTTGGACCGTTGCTCACCCCTAGTGTAAAAGAAACCAAGCAAAAATATTCAAAAGGGTATTTTTGGTGAAAAATCAAAGTTTTTCTATCCAGCGAGTTAAGTTACTGTTTGAAGATCGTTGCAGCGAGTTACGGTACTGTACTGGCGAATATGTCAAGAAGGTGATACATTGTGTTGTCTGAAGAACTGTGTCAGGAGTTGTCGTTTGGTGCAGGGGAGCGGGGGTGGGTGGGAGAGGGGTGTAGGGGAGAGGTGTGAGTGGGGGGTGGGTGGGGGGCAGGGTGGGGGTAGGCTGTGAGGGGTAGGCGGTGAAGCAAGGGGGGAAGGGGGTTTAGCTTTAGATTGGGGGGGGGGTGACCCGGGAACTGTGCCGCTGATAGGTGAGTGGTGTGGAACGAAGTGGGTGTTCGGAAGGTTGGAGGCGGGTTGGTGGGTAGTAAGGCTGGGGGGGTCGAAATCAAGTGGGGTGGGGGTGCTGGGGGTCAGGGGGTGGTGAAGGAGGGTGGCGACGGATGCGGATGGAGTAGGGGCGCAGTCGTGCAGTTGGGGTGGTATGTGGGTGGGAGTGGGCTCGTGTTGAATGGTCGGAGGGTGTACACGTGAATCTGGAGGCAGGGTGAGTATAATTGGTGTAGTGGTGTTTCGTGAGATGTGAGTGATGGGGTAGGGAGGGGGGGCATATTCTTGGGGGGGGGGGGCAGTGGCTGGATCGGGGCGAGCACGGTAGGGGCGGGTTAGTTGTGATGGGGTGTACGGGCGGTGGGGGAGATTCTTGGGTAGACGAGGCGAAGAGCGGGTTGTTGAGTGAGTGGGTGGGGGGGGAGCGTCATGGGGGTAGGGGGGAGGGGGGGGTGGGGGCGTGAAGCTTGGATGGCGACGAATGTGCCGGGCTTAGTGAGGGGAGGGGTGGGGGGGGGCAGTGGGCTGAAGCGGGTGGGCAGTGGGAGGGGGTAGGGGTGAAGGGGGGGGGTGGGGGGTATTGGTAGGTGAGGTGGTGGCTAAGAGTAAATTATGCTAGCGGGTTTGGGTGTGGTGGAGGGGCGGTGTGTCTAGGGGGGTCAGTGAGCGGTTTCAGTACGGTTATTGTGGAAGTGTGAAGGTGGTAAAGGGGTGGGGGCTGGGGCTTGCACGGGGGGCGTGTAGCGAGGGGCGGAGGGGTGCGTTGTTGAGGGTTGGGGGAGTGAGTTGGGGGGGGCTGAAGGGGAACATGGGAGGGGTGCGTCGGGCGATCGTTGGCTGCTTCTGGACAGGGTAAGTTGGGAGGTGGGCGGATTGTGAAGCTTGTGAGGAGGTGGGTGTGGGAAGGTGGGGGGGTTGTGCAGGCTGATAGGGGTGGGTATATATATCGGGGGGGGAAGCGTGGACGGGTGGGGGGGAGGGGCGAGCGGTAGTGTAATGTGGGGAGGGGGTGGGTTGTGGGAGCGTAGGGGTGGGGGACGGGTGGCGGGGAGGGGGCCCGATTGGGGGTAGGTAGGGGGTGGCGGCAGGTGGGGTGAGCGAGTGGAGTAGTTTTGTAGATGTGGGGGGGTGGTTGGGGTTGTAGGGTGGTGCGTGGACTGAGTGACGGGTGAGTGGTGGAGTTGGGGGGGGGGTGGTATAGAACGGGGGGTGGTGTGGGGGTTCGGGGGGGGGGGGGGATTGTGACGTGAGGGATGTCGGTGGGGGGTGGGATGGAGGGTGTGGAGGGTAGGTTGGGGTAGCTGGGTCAATATTAGCATTGTTATTATTTTCTATCTGCTTATCTTATTTACTCATTGTTTTTTTTATTTTCATTTCTTACCTTAGTGCTCTTTGGACTTTTTTTGATTGTTGCTTTTATTTTTTCTTTTAGCTTTTTATTTTGTTGTTTTTGTCATCTCTGTTCCATTTCTTTTTTTCCCCATTTATTCGTCTTAAATTTGCTAGCTTAGCGGAGTTATAGGCAGCGACGTTAACCTTTCTTGCATGTAGAGATGTTGTGGATAGCGAGTTGGATACTAGCGAGTTGAAGACTTGCGAGAACATGTTTTTTGAAGATCTTTATACTAGCGAGTTATGAACTGAAACTATGTCAATTTTAATTCTATTAATAGGAGTTAGTCCCTACATCTCTTCCAGCGAGTTACATATAGCGAGTTACAGGATAATTGAAGACTGTTTTTCTAGCGACTTGTGAACAGGAACTCTGTCCAATTTGTTTCTTGCCAGCGAGTTATCCACTCTCTTCCAGCGAGTTACTACTAGCGAGTTACAGGTTATTTGAAGACTTTTTCTAGCGACTTGTGAACAGGAACTCTGTCTAATTTGTTTCTTGCCAGCGAGTTATCAAGTCTCTTCCAGCGAGTTACATTGCAGCGAGTTGTGGATTTACCTAACAAACCTATACAACAATTCACCATTTCAAACAATCAATCACCACTTTTAACATACAATCACTAATCATTGTTCGATCAACTTAATCATTTCACAATCAATTAAGATGGCTAATCTTTCAGAAGACATCCAATGTGCCGGTTCCGATACCCGACCACCTATGTGTCTTGTGTATGCTCATGGTATGCTCCTTCTTGCTCTCATCGCACCCCGGACAACAACGGAGTAGATGACTGTAATTGTGGGTAAAGAGAATGGGGTAAAACATCTTTGAAGTCCAATTAATGCAAGGACCTTTTCAGATGGGAAACATTCAGGGAAAATCTTCTTGCAGAAGGGAATGAAGGTGCCTTACATCTAGGTCCAGAACGACCTCGAGTCTATTCTGACCTGTCACCTAAAGATAAGGAAAGGTACAATGCTGACATTTGGGCAACAAACATCTTACTTCAAGGGTTGCCAAAAGATATCTACTCTCTTATCAATCATTATATTGATGCAAAAGGATATATGGGACAATGTAAAGATGCTCCTGGAAGGTTCTAAATTAACAAAAGAAGATCGTGAATCATAACTATATGATGACTTCGAACACTTCTGTCAGCACAAAAGAGATACTATTCATGATTACTATGTCCAGTTTGCCAAACTCAACATCAAGATGACCATGTCCAGAATGTAGTTGAATTCTAAGTTTGTTAACAACATGTTGCCAGAATGGGGTAGATTTGTAACAGCAGTGAAACTCAACAGAGGTTTGAGGGACTCCAACTATGATCAACTGTATGCGTATCTAAAGCAGCATGAGACACATGCCAATGAAAAACAAAATGATGTTGGAACGATTCACTCAACGCAATGTTGATCCTTCGCTCTTGATCGTCTATGTTTTCAAATCAAGTAGTATAAATCACAATTCATCTACAACTCCCATCATCACATTATATTTCCACCACAGTTTGCTGATAACTCTCAACTTGATTCAGGTGTCTCTCCAACGGACAACTTAATTGAGAAATTAACCGACACACTTGCCCTACTCACCCAATCGTACAAAACATACCTTCCTCAAACAAACAATCAACTCAGAACTTCATCAAATCCTAGGAACCAAGTCACAGTTCAAGAAGGCAGGGTTGTGGTTTAGAATGTTCAGGGTCTCGACAGAATTGAGACAGGGTAAAACATGCAAGGGGTGCAGGTGCCAGCTGGTTTTGGGTGGTTGGTTTGTGTTTTGTGAGCTCAGAACAAAGTCAGGAATGCTAATCTAGGTCAAGCAAGGAGGGTTAAGGTGCTACACTGCAAAGGTATAGGCCACATAGCAAGGAATCTGCACTCAGTTGAGCGACACAAAAACTACAAATACTTCAAAGACAAAGATGTTACATGATGCAAATGCAGCTCAGGAGATTGGGGGTGGCAATGGATGAAGAACAGTTACTATTTCTTGCAGGTGGACAAGACAACGTTGTTGATGAAGATGTGGATGAGCAACCAATTCAGGACTTAGCACTCAATGTGGATAATGTGTTTCAAGCTGACAACTGTGATGTGTTTGATTCTGATGTTGATGAGGCTCCTACTGCACAGACCATGTTCATGGCAAATCTATCATCCGCAGATCCTGTTTATGATGAAGCCAGCACGTCTTATGATTTGGACGTTCTATCTGAGGTATACGATAATGATCATTATCAAGATGTTGTATGTGAACATCATGAAATACACAAGATGCATGATGATGTATAACCAAACTATGTTGTTGACTCACATGTTATTGATACGAGTGATAGTAATATGATTCCATATGATTAGTACGTAAAGGACAACACAGTGCCAGTTGTGCAAAATAATATATCTTCTGTACCAAATGATGCATACATGATGATATTAAATGATATGTATGAATCGTCTGCCCAATGTGTATCTGTGACCTCACAGAACAACGTAGTTGATAATTCATTGTCTGCTGAACTTGCAACATATAAGGAACAAGTTGAACTGTATGAAAGACGGGTCAGGTTTGAATTAACGGAAAGAGAACAAAAGATTGATGGAACAATTAAGAATAGTTATCACAACTGACCGGAAATATAAGGAAGAGAAAGTCTGAAAAAGGAACTTCATTCTGTAAAAAATGCAACTTGCTTCTACATCAACAATAAACAAGTTAATGCGTAGAAGAAGTTAAGTCTTTGAAAAGATTTAAACAGAAAAAGAAAACAAATACCTTGAGGAAATTTTTGGACATGAAAGCTTTTAACAAGAAAAGTCGAGGATAAATGTATACAAACAAGAACGGTTCTTCAAACAGTTCACATGTTGTGTAAACAATAAGCCCTATTTATAGATGAATAGATAAGGCAGACTAAATTTTTTGGCCTACAAGAACCCTTTAATGCCTTCGCCCGTTTCAAAGCAAAGTGCAGCTGCTCTATATAATGGTTATGAAATTATCAAAAACAATCATGTCCCGGCTTTAGTGCACAACACAGAGGATACCTAGAGATAGCTTAAAAATCATAGAGGACAATGAATGCAAAATGAAAAGACCCTGAGTGTGTGACTCATTAGGTTTTAAGATTGAACCACATGATTACTCGAAAGAGAATTAGTTATCGGACATTCACACCAGAGAATTCAGAGAGCAAT
Source organism: Tanacetum coccineum (assembly GCA_026074375.1). Classification (NCBI taxonomy): domain Eukaryota; kingdom Viridiplantae; phylum Streptophyta; class Magnoliopsida; order Asterales; family Asteraceae; genus Tanacetum; species Tanacetum coccineum. Next base: position 21,208 of record BQNB010052575.1, read on the forward strand.
TGACCCACTAAAGGCAAATTTTTTTGTCTCATGATCTCTACCGATTTGAAGAAGAAGCTCTCAAAAAGCAGACCACCACCTCAAGACCAATCAAAGTTTTGACGGTGTATCCGCCAAATACACCTGCAACGCTTATCCCTAGGGTGCTTCCAACAAAAATTCAAGTGAAAATTAATATTTTTGCACTTATACAACTTTTTTCAGAATTTGAAAAAACCTGTTAAAAAGAGAATTACACCAATGGGGCTCACTGAAGGGGAAAGGGGTTTTGAACAAACCAAGGAATGTTACCTCACCGAGGTCATTCCATTTTTCAAAACACTTAAAGAAACATTTTGAGGGATCCAAAATGGCTTTGAACTAAAGAAAAGAAAGTACATTTTATGAGGAGGTTGGACGAAGTTGACCAAATGTTGTAGATAGGAAGCATGATGAGATTGAGCAAAAAAATCTTCTTATTGCAAATGATAATTTAATTGCTGATTGCTTGTCCAAAGAAGTGTTTTATATTGCAACGAATTCTGAGCTTACTGTATCTAGATTTACTGAAATGCATGAAGCCCACACCATTGTTCAAACTCGTTGTCTGTAACTTGAAGCAGAGCTTTCTAAATTACAAGATAAGGTTCAAAAAGATGATCATACTAAATTAGTAAAAAGTTTTTCCAATCTTGAGGTTAATCACTTATATTTACAGTTAAACTATCAAAACTTTAAAGAAAGTTTTGGAAATAACCCATCTCCACCCGCTTGAGATACTCCTGATTTTGACTCAGTCTTTGTAATCGGAAAAATGAAAGCTTCCATTCAAGGAAAGGACAACGCCATCAAAAAAATAAGAATGCAAATCTCTCAATTGAAAGAGACCCGTAGTGAAGCAGACCGTACTCTTGATTTCAGGACCTTAGATTTTCAGATCACTCAATTAACTAAAAAAGTCACCGTTCTTCAAGAACAAAATGAGCTTTTTAAGGCAGAGAATGAAAAAGTTAAACAACATTACAAGGAATTGTACGATTCAATTAAGATCACGCGTGCTAAGCATATAGAAGAGACAACTGCCTTGCTAACTGAAAATGAGAATCTGAAAGCCCAAATACATGAAAATCTGAAATGCAACACTATGGAGTCTGTAAAACCAAGAGTTCTTGCACCCGGTAGATATGCTATAGATGTTGAACCGATTCCCTCTAACATTAGGAACAATAGGAAAGTTCAGCTAGATTATCTCAAGCATCTTAAGGAAAGTGTTGAAACCCTTTGCGAGATAGTAGAGGAAGCTAAGGTTGAAAGACCATTAGATAGATCACTTACATCTGCTTGCCTTTATACTAAACACTCTCAGGAACTATTAGAATATGCGATTGGCACTTGTCCTAAAGACTTCAATCAAAAAGATAAAAAGCATGCCTATACCCCTTTAAATAAGAAAAAGCAAGTTACTTTTGAGGATCAATGTATAACGTCAAATAATAACACACACAAACATGTAGAGCAATGAAACATTCAGAAGACTAATGTCCTTGTGCTTTCTCCTACAGGAGTAAACAGTTGCACTAATGTTAGCGGATCATAGTCTATGAGCAATACCAAGAAAAATAGGATCTCGCCGGCTAAAAGTGTCAACAAGAAGAAAGTAGAAGAACACACTAGGACCAATAAGTCTAGTTTGAAAACCACGAATCGTGTTGATTCTAGTATAAGCTCTAAGTGTACTGTAATTAATTCGAATTATCATTCTGTTTGCCAAACATGTAACAAATGCTTAATTTCTGCAAATCATGATATGTGTGTGGTTGATTATATGCACTATATGAATGCATCCCCCTCTGTTAAAAATGTTATGCGCAATGTTAAGCAAGTTTGGAAACCTAAGCATGTTAAGCAAGTATGGAAAGCAACAGGAAAAGTGCTTACCCATGTTGGTCATCAATAGAGACCCATAGGTAGAATATTCACTTTTGGAGAAAAGTTCCCTTTAACTAAGCTCACTAAACCCAAAGTAGTACCTGCTACGCACACCGAGAATCAGGCCATTACTTGTGATAACCAACAGGAACCCAACCAAAATTAGGATCTAATTTTTCAAACTCTCCGTCTTCGTCTAATTTCCAATGCAGGTCGTACAGATCGTCCTTTGGTATTTGGACTCAGGCTGTTCAAAACATATGACGAGGGATCGCTTACGGCTCAAGAATTTCATGAAAAAGTTCATCGGGACAGTTAGATTAAAGAATGATCACTTTGGTGCTATCATGGGTTATGGAGATTATGTGATTGGTAACAGTGTGATATCCAGGGTATACTATGTGGAAGGACTAGCACACAATCTGTTTTCTGTCAGACAATTTTGCGATTCTGATCTAGAAGTTACATTCAGGAATCATTCTTGTTATGTTCTAGATATCGATGGTGTTGAATTAATTAAAGGATCTCGTGGTTCTAATTTGTACACTATCTCAATTGAAGACATGATGAAGTCCTCCCCAATTTGCTTACTGTCCAAAGCCTCCAAGAACACATCATGGTTGTGGCATCGTCGTTTGAACCACTTGAACTTTGGTACCATCAATGACCTTGCAAGAAAGGACTTAGTCAGAGGTTTACCTAGATTGAAGTTTGAGAAAGATAATCTTTGCTCCGCATGTCAACTAGGAAAGAGTAAAAAGTATACCCACAAACCCAAAATTGAAAACACCAACTTAGAAGTTCTTAATACCCTTCATATGGATCTATGTGGACCGATGCGAGTGCAAAGATTAATGGGAAGAAATACATCTTAGTCATCGTTGATGATTACTCTCGGTTTACTTGGGTTAAGTTTTTAAGATCGAAAGATGAAACCCCAAAGGTCATCATCAAATTTCTAAAGCAAATACAAGTCGGTCTCAACATTAAAAACTGTTAGATAAATCTGTACCGATAATGGTAATAATTTGTCAATTAGGATTTGATCTAAATATTATGCTACATGTCGTATTTTACTTTTTCACCTCAAAGATAGTTCCGAGGACTCCACAACAGAATGACGTTGTCGAAAGACGGAACCGTATTCTTGTTGAGACTGCTAGGACAATGCTGATATTTTCTAAGGCCCCGATGTTTCTATGGGCAGAAGCTGTTGCTATTGCTTGTTACACCCAAAACTGATCCCTTATTCACACTCGTCATATCAAAACCCCATATGAGCTAGTACATAATAAGAAGCCTGATCTTACCTTTTTCAGAGTCTTTGGTGCTCTTTGTTACCCTACAAATGATAGCGAGGATCTTGGAAAATTACAACCAACAGCTGATATTGGAATATTCATTGGTTATGCACCAAGCCAAAAAGGTTATAGAATCTATAACAAAAGAACTCGACGAATCATGGAAACTATTCATGTTCAATTCGATGAGCTGACTGAGCAAATGGCTCATGTACAACTCAGTTCAGGACCCGCTCCTACATTTCTGACGCCTAGACAGATAAGTTCAGGGCTCGTACCCAATCCGGTTCCTGCAGCACCTTATGTACCCCCCCCACAAATAAAGAACTGGAGATTTTATTCCAACCAATGTTTGATGAATACATGGAACCTCCTCGTGTTGAAAGACCAGTTTCTCCTGCTCCAGCAGTTCTAGTTCCTGTCAACTCAGCCGGTACACCTTCATCTACTACCATTGATTAAGATGCACCTTCTCCAAGTCATTCACCGTCATCTTCAGCATTACAATTCCAAGTTTACATCAAGGTGTTGCAGGTGAATCTACTATCAGGGAAGACGATCCTTTTGCTCCTGTTGACATAGATTCCTTCATAAGCATGTTTGCTCTGGAACCTAGTTCTGAAGCATCATCATCTGGGGATCTTAGTTCAGCAGAATCTCCTTATGTCACTCAAACACTTCATCATCTCGAGAAATAGAGCAAAGATCACCCGCTTGATAATATTATTGGCAATCCCTCTCGACCGGTCTCCACCAGAAAACAACTGGCAACCGATGCCTTGTGGTTCTTGTATAACTTTGTACTATTAAAAGTCGAACCAAAGAACTTCAAATCTGCAATAACTAAAGACTGCTAGTTTCAAGCCATGCAAGATGATATTTACGAATTTGATCGACTTCAAGTATGGGAATTAGTACCTCAACCAGACTGTGTCATGATAATTTCTCTTAAGTGGATTTACAAATTTAAGCTTGATGAGTACGGTGATGTTTTGAAAAACAAGGCACGGTTGGTGGCCAAGGGATATCGACAAGAGGAAGGCATTGATTTCAAGGAATCCTTTGCACCGGTTGTACGCATCGAGGCTATAAGAATCTTCATTGCTAATGCATCCAGTAAAAACATGACCATCTATCAAATGGATGTCAAGACAGCATTTCTTAATGGCAAATTGAAGGAAGAAGTCTATGTTTGTGATCTAGAGGGGTTCGTTGATCCAGAGCATCTGACACATGTTTATCGTATAAAGAAGGCTTTGTATGGTTTAAAGCTAGCTCCTCGGGCGTGGTATGACACCTTATCATGATTTCTTCTGGACAACAAATTTTCTAAGGGTGTAGTTGATCCGACACTATTCACTCGGAAACAGGCAAACATATTCTTTTTGTTCAAATATATGTAGATGATATCATATTTGCCTCGACCGACCCTAAAGCGTGTGACATATTTTCCAATGAGTTGAGTTCTCAATTCCAAATGTCAATGATATAACAAATGTCTTTTTTCCTAGGTTTACAAGTTTCTCAAAATCCCGAAGGCATTTTTATTAATCAATCAAAATTTGCTCTAGAAATATTAATGAAATTTGGGATGGATTCGTGTGGTCCTGTTGATACACCCATGGTGGATCGACTTAAATTGGATGAGGACCCCTTAGGGACTCCAGTTGACCAGACTCGATTTTATGGTATGGTTGGCTCCCTAATGTACCTCACTGCCAGCAGACCTGACCTTGTATTCGTTGTATACATGTGTGCTAGGTATCAGGCATCGCCTACCAAAAAGCACCTTGAAGCACTTAAACGGGTATTTCGGTATCTTAGAGGAACCATTAATTGGGGACTTTGGTATCCGAAAGACATCGCTATGGCACTAACGGCCTATGCAGATGCGGACCATGCAGGTTGTTTAGACACATGAAGAAGTACGTCAGGAAGTGCTCAGTTCCTTGGGGATAAATTAGTCAGCTGGTCATCAAAGAAATAGAAAAGCACTGTGATTTCAACCACAAAGGCTGAATACATTGCCATGTCTGGATGTTGTGCTTAGATACTTTAGTTGAGGTCACAGCTTTCAAACTACGGCTTTGCCTTCAATAAAATTCCCCTGTATTATGATAATCGCAGTGCCATTGCTCTCTGCTGCAATAATGTCCAGCACTCCCGGTCCAAGCACATTGACATACGACACCATTTTATTCGAGAGCAAGTTGAGAAGGGCATGGTTGAATTGTACTTTGTGACGATAGATTATCAGCTTGCGGACATATTCACCAATGCATTACCAAGAGAGCGGTTTGAATTTCTACTCCTGCGTCTTGGTATGAAGAGTATGTCTTCGGAAACCCTTAAACGTCTTCAGGAAGGAGAAGAGGATTAAAGGATGGTCTTCATATATCCTATGTATATATGTACATACTTAAACACAAAATCAAAATATAAAACCTACAAAAGCCATAAAAATCAGAAAATAGAAAATACCAAAAATAGTTTAAAGACATGTCTTCCGTTTATCGATAACATTTACGGACCTAGAAATATCATTCAATAATGACACAGGTCTTTCAATGAAGCTTGAACAAAAGTTTAAACTTTTCAAAACATGTCTTAATGGCTTGCAGTTATTTTTGACTGCAACCCGCTCTTTAAAATGAGGAAAGCATGTCGCCAAAAAGACGGTTGTTCCTAACAACGGGTGATTAACTTCCCCCGGGCATGGATTACTTTATATCCATGCACCTCTGACTTAATGTATGTTTCAGTGCATTATTTCTTGATATAGAAGAGAAGTCTTTTTTTATCCAAATAAGTTTTCGTCTATGATTCTTTAGAAAATTATTTGTGTTACTCACGGTGGAAAAGTGTTGTTTGAAAATTAATCAGGCATGAATTTTTTTAAATTTGACACTCAATCAACAACTACAGCTCTTTCAATAGAAAACGGGTCATTGATTGAGGGGGAGAGTGTTTTCAAATTTATGACATCTAACGGGCATTTTAATTCATCAAATAATTAATTGGTAAAAGGTTTTTGTATTGAACGGGTTTACAAATTGAAGGGGAGTTAAATTTACTTTAACTCAAAAGGCCAATATTGTCAATTATTTGTGAGTATAGGGACTTATGTGCAATTTGCTAAATGTTTCCTAGGCTTATATAACTATAAGGACCATTTGTGCCAATTCTAAAACCTGTATAAACCTTTTTAATACTTTAAACCCCATCGATAAGGTCTTAGGAACTAACGGGACCAAATCTGCCAATGTGTAAAACTGTTTCATATATATAAATGGATAGCGAGTTAATCTTGGTCAAACTTGCAAAACCAGTCAAAGCTTATCTCTAAAAACCCTCTTACGCAACTCGCTAGTTTGAGCTTTTCTTTGCCTCTTGATTTCTGTGGCTTATCTTGTTAAGGTACCTGTTGTTTTTTGTTCTATATCTTGTAATTGTCTTAAATCTAAAACATTGTAGCCTAAATCACACCGAATCTTTATAAATCAATAAGTTGACTAGTTTTATCATCTAAATCACTGTTTGTGTTTAGAATGATGTTTTGTTTGCTGGGTTATGTTTAGAATGGATGGATTATGCCTCGTTCATGTCTTAATTGCATCCCTTATCATTATATTGTGATTGTGATGATTTTCATGTCTAAGTTTGTCTTCTATGGTCAAATAATCATTGTTTGTTGTTGTTTGTTGTTGATGAATGTTGCAAAATGCTCGTTTATGTTGCCTTATTTTTAATGATGTGATTTCATGATCATGCTTCCTGGTGTAAATGACTTAATGTTATTAGCGAGTTGAATCTTCTCTCTTATTTAATTGTGTGCAGGCAACTCGCTACCTCTAGTGAGTTAAAGAAGATTTTATTTATTATAATATTTAACCCTCTATTTCAAATTTTTCCAATTCGGTGGTGAGTTAAGTGTCTCTAATATCATGTTCTAGCGAGTTGTCTGTAGCGAGTTGAGGATCACTAATTGAATCATCTAGCAAGTTGACTTCCCTTTGAGTAATTGCTCCCAACTAACATCATATATTTGTATGTATGCCCTGTTGTTAGATCTACTTGTGCAGATACTATGGCTGACATGAACATTCCTGTGAATGATGCTCCTGCTGAACAAGCTCCGGGTATCGCACCACCAACCAGAACAGATGATCAAATTTTGCCGTTAAGCAAATGGGTGCCCATCGGCAAGAGTAACTGCGTACTCGATGTACAGAAGTCTCAGAGGAATCCTATCTTCCTGATTGTTGTGGCCTTACTGAAAAACACTAATTTCTTTAGGGCCTTCACAGCATCCTCTACGATTCCTGCTATCTACATTCAGCAGTTTTGGGACACCATGTGTTTTAATGCATCTACTAGGTTGTACAGCTGTCATTTGGATGAGCAATGGTTCAATCTTCACAAAGATCTTCTCAGAGATGCACTTGATATCACTCCAACCAATGATAACAACCCTTTTGTGGCTCCACCTTCGATTGATACAGTCATCGAATATGTCAACACTCTGGGTTACCCCTGTACGCTAAGGAACATGTCTGCTATGTCTGTTAACGCTCTTTATCAACCATGGAGAGTTGTCCTGTCCATGATCAACATGTGCCTTACAGGTAAAATTGTTGGATATGACAGGCCAAGACATCATGTGCTTCAGATCCTTTGGGGTATCATTCATCACTCCAACATTGACTATGCTGAAAGGATTTAGGAAGAGTTTGTTCAATCTAAACAAACCTTTCTCACTGATAGGAAGAATCTAGCTACAGCTTCACGTGGAAAGAAGAAAATTGCTCATCTGTTTATCCCAAGCGTTAGGTTCACCAAACTAATCATCCATAACCTGAAAACCAAGCACAACATACATCCAAGAACTGGTTCACCTCTTCACTACTCACATGATGAAAATGTTCTGAACACCCTCAGGTTTGTTAGAAAGAATGGTAGGGAAATATTTGGTATGCCGATACCTGATGCTCTTCTCACTGATGATATTAAAGGAGCACCCTACTACGATGAATACCTAGAGCATGTTGCCAAGTATCAACAACATCTGGATGCAGAACATGGCATGGAAGATGAAAGAGGAGCAACTGAGTTTCCTAAAGCTACCAAGGTTACTAAACCCAAGGCAGCGAAGGTCACAAAACCCGTTGGTGATAAGGCTCCCAAGCCCACTTCATCTCAACCACCCAAAACAACACCGGCGCAAACTGAACCCTCTAAGAAAGACCAAAGTAAAAACCATAAACCAGTCAAGGAGACATATAATGCACCATCCCCCGCCAAACGTGCTAAAGTGGGTAAGGTGACTAAGAAACGCATGCCAAAGAGCTCTTTACAGTTGGTTGATGAGTTTGTTGATGAAGGTGTTCCAGAAAAAGAACCTGCCCATGATGATGAAGAGGCAGACCTTCAACGGGCTCTAGAGCTAAGCCTAAAGGATCAAGGGGAACGAACTCAGGGAGTGGCTCGTCTAGTGGTAATTAGGGAAACTGACTCTAGGAGAATTCAACCGCTACCAGATGTATAAGGAAAGGGAAAAGATAAAGTCGTTGATGAACAAGTTGCTCACAATCTACTCACCCTTTACACTCCAAAGTAGAAGAGCCCTGTAGATTAATTTATCTTTCAGAGGCGCACTAATATGCCTACTAAATCCTCTGGACATGCTGAATCTCCTTCCTTAGATGCGGAACTAGCTCTGACTGACAGTGAAACAGAATTTGATGAGGAAGCGCCTGAGATCCATGTTGGAGATCATGATGAAGGCCAGGCTGGACCAAACCCTGGTGAACAAAATGAAGGTCAGGCTGGACCAAACCCTGTTAAACAAGATGAAGGCCAGGCTGGATCAAACCCTGGTGATGCTGTAGAGTCTCAACCTCAATCAAGTCATGTGGTTCATGCTAGAATAAACCTTGAACACATGGACTCAGAGGCCACTGATGCTTCAACTCATCAAAACCCTGAGCAAATGGATAAGGAGTTTACCACAACTGCTTATCCAAATGTTTAGGAGAATCTTAAACTCCCAACTGAAGATCAAGTGATTCTCGAAGAACCTACAAGCTCTACTAGAACCCTGTCTTCTCTACAAAATCTTGACAAGGAACTCAGCTTCACCAATCAGTTCTTCATAGAGAAGCCACAGGAAGAAGAACCTAAGATAACAAATACTAAATCAGAGGTCCAGTCAATTGTCACGGTTCCCATTCATCAGGACACCTCATCAGTTCCTCCAATGACCTCTTTGGTTATTGATCTCATTGTGTCACACCTAGTCTCCACAACAATTCATGCACCACTTCTAACATCAACAACAACAACCACAACAATCACAACAACATTATCTCTTTCACCACCACCACCACAACCACAACAAAGCACCAGAGATCTAATGTTATTGAAGCGCATCGGTGAGCTTGAACAACATATGACGGATCTAATACAAGATAACTTAGCCCTAGAGGAAAGGTTGGACAAACATGAGACCCGGCTATACAACTTGGAGAATCTTAATATTCCCCACAAGGTGAGCCAAGCAGTTGATGAGATAGTCACTGATGCAGTTGACCGGGCAATGCAAGCTCCACTTCGAGCTTGCTTTAGGGATTTGCTCACTGTTGATATGAAGGAAATTCTTCAACAATGGATGTTTGAAGACAACTCCTACAAGGCTCATGACATTCACAATGACTTGTATGAGGCTTTGCAGAAGTCATTAGAGCTAGATTATTCAAATCAACATCTAGCTTATCAGGAGGAAGCTCGTAAGATGAAAAGAAAGAGACGTAAGTCACCTAGAACTCCTCCTGGGTCTCCACCTTCACAGCCACCACCTCTACCTCCTCTAGCAGGCGCATCTGGTGCTCTAGGTACTTTAGGAGTATCAGGATCTTCTCAGTTGCCTCTACCTCCTCCTCCTTTATCTACTAGTACATTAGGATCTGCTTAGCAACAAGGCAGTAAGGCTCCAAGCTTGTCTAAGACTGCGGCCTCCACTTATCAATCCATGGCTTGGACTACATCTGACACTAGATACAAGTCAACTAGTTTTACGGCTATTCAAGAAACATCTCCTCCAGATGATCTGATGCATGATGATTCCATTCCCGATGAACATGTACATTTATCTGACGATGAAGACTCCGTGAATGATCACCTACCAAAAGATAATGTGAGAAAAGACTGGTGGAAACCATTTCTTGAAGAAGAAATACCAGCTATTCCTGAACCTGCTTGGACCATTCCTTCTTCTAATGTGTCAGATGTTAAGAACAACTGGGCTTCTGCATTGGTATCAACCTATGAAACCCCTGCTGAGAACTCCTTACTTGTAAAAACTGGAGACATGACGACTTTCATAAACTGGTACTGCCGTAAAATGAACAAGACTATGCTTACACAAGCAGATTTCAAAGGGCAGGCTTATGAAGTTGTTAAAGCCTTCTACCCAGATGTCGTTCAACATAGGTATGATGATAACTTTAGAAAGTCAGTATTCTGCAGGAAGAAATGTTACATCGCGAGCTTAGTTGACCTTAGGTATTTTCATTTCGGCTATTTATAAGGGATATTTTGTGACATCCAGGACTTAGCTAACCTTGGTGTTGCAATTTATATCATCACTATCGTGTAAGGAGAAATGCGGACATCTGGGACTTAATTGACTTTGATGTTACAGTTTCGAATTAATTATGTACTTTGGATGTTTGGGCATTATACATCAAGTCTTCTTAATGCGGATTGCAAGAAGGCTTTGAATCTACTCAAGAAAGGATTGTTTGTTGTGGGGAAGCACAGACAACTTTTAAATAAGATTATGAGACGGACTACAAGATTGGTTGACATGGATAAAATGACTTTGTCATTTCAGTTTAAACATTTTTTTCAGGTCCTGTCTCATACATAATCTTGTTTACATATTTTTATGTAGTGTATCTTTAGGTGTTAAGTTTCAATGTATAAATTTTTCATAAGTTTTTCGTTAAACTTAAAATCTTTCAAAATCATTATACTTGACACTCACACATACCCTCATAGAATGAAGGGGAGCATTAATATGATCCCTAATCGGCTTGTGCATAATCAGTACATTTTTCTCCTAGTTTTCTAACATATTTGAATCATTTGATATTCAAATTATCAAGGGTTTAAAATTTTTTGATAAAGAGAAAATGTGATTAAAATATGAAAACTATAAAAATGTAATTTTATATGGGACTCAGTGTGTGCTCTCATCCTACATGTTCTAAACACTTTCTAATACGATGCACATGTTGAGGGGGGGTATTTATGAAAATCCAAAACAATTGAGGTACAAAAAGCTTTGATATTTATATCACAAGTACCTTGATTAAGGTTTTCAAATGGTTTTATGGCAAGGAGAACAATACCAAAAGACCGACCATGCATTTAATTTTATCGGAGTTATAAGGTTGGTAAGGTTAGGTATTCGTTCCCATGATCCAGCCAGAACCGGAGGGATCTACCCAGGGACAATCCACTAGTTAGTGTAGAAGTCCTTAGGTATGATATAAAAAGGAGTAAAAGTGAGAATAAGGGAATAGTGCCGACTGAGATGGAGCTAGTACTGGAACAAACCCAACAAGGTACTAGTCATGAAGTCGGTAAGCACTGAAGGGGTTGAAGAATGAAAAAGAAATGTTAAGATAAAGGGTGAAAAGAAAGCAGCCCTCCTTAAACATTAGGCAGAAACCGAGTCACTACATATGCTGTCAGAATCACATGGTTGATTGCTGACATTGAAGACAAGTATCATGGACCCAGTGATACACTGCACAACCCTCCCTAGCCACTCAAGATCCCTCAAAGGATTCTTGTTTCATTTCTTACGGAGATCAATACATTTCTATCGTCTCTCTCACTCTGAGTTAGACGATATTGAAAAGGTGGCAGTCTGCTCCAGCCTCCGACTACTAAAAACCAAAAGTGCACTATAGAGTCTAGAGCCATGAGATCATCCATAAATCTCGTTAGGACACTAATACAAACTATGCTTGCTCATCACACACTGTGATAACAAGTAAGATCTTAAGAGTCCTACGCATTATCCTCGTGGTATTGCCAGAACATCCGAGTGATACGAAAGTACTCACAATGAAGATGGAATCCTCTAAGAGCCAACATCAAACAAGCTCTTGGTAGGTGACATGTGAGATCCATTATGGATCAAACTTGTGACAAATGGAAAGCAACGATGGTGCGATTCTTTATGAATCAAACTTGTTCCAGGCAGTGAATTGACGAATAGTTTTTGGAAAACCTTTCGATGTGCTCAACAACTGATTTTCGAGCACATTGCCTGTGTATATCTTTCAAAACAAATGTGTTTCTGATGAAATTTGATTTTATGTTATAAAACATTCGATGTGTAAAAAAACTCTTTTCTGACTGACACGCGACTGACTTTCAAATCAATTTCTCATTAATCAATGGGTTTTTAATTCACTGGTTCACTCACTCCGTGCTTTGTCTACTTTGAGATGCTCCAGTTTGAGAACGGCTAGCGCAGCTGTGAAACCTTGTCAAGGAGATTCTTCGAAATTATACCTGATCACAGGCAGTATTTATACTGGTTAATAGGGAACCGTGGTTCTTGCAACCTTATTTAACGAAAGTGAACAAAGACACTTTCGTTGGTTTATTACTAACATATACTTGCAGGAATCCCCGACGGTAGCAGCTGATGGCAAGAGACATGTGAATTCACAACCTCATGGTCAAACTTAATATTTCTAATCAAAGACATCATGATAACTGAAAGACCTACAACACAGCTTCTGCAACTCTAATGCGTGCTATCATGATCCAGAAAAGTGTGAGCATGCCGGTTCGAATGTCACAACAATACATGGAGGAAATACTACAACAAGGATGATTAAGAGATTTACTATGGCTGATGATCTCAAAGAAATCTCAAAGATTACACAAGTCAAAGGAACTAAGTTCAAAGATCACTACATTATGTACAAAGAGATCAATGCATAAAGAATCAAAGACTACGAGCTGAACACAAGATCAAGATTGTTGAGCTTAATTTAGTGTTTTTTGGGGTGACCTCCCATAGGGGGAGATTGTTAGATATTAGAAAAAGACTCGGTCACCCCATATATTTTACCGTTTATTGTATCTCGTAGTTAAGCGTTTAATGTATAACATTCGGTAATGGGCTGGGTATTAAACCCAACGTGTAAGCCCACTACCAAGGCCTTAAGGGCGGTTTTGTTGTCACTATATAAGCCTCTTCCATGCCATGGAAGAGGTGGGTTAGTCATTTACATAATACAAGTTTATTTTCTCTCTCTAGAAAGTTTTCTCTCACTTTCTCACTCCTAAACATGGCTAAAGCCACTAGTCCCATCTACATGTGTTTATGTATTCCAATTATAAATATGTTGTCCCAAAGAAAGGCGGGATGACCATAGTCTTAAACGACAACAACGAATTAATACCGTCTCGCACAGTTACAGGATGGCGCGTGTGCATTGACTATCGTAAACTGAATGATGCAATGCGAAAAGATCACATTCCTCTCCTTTTTATTGATCAAATGTTAGAACGTTTATCGAGAAATTAGTATTATTGTTTTCTTGATGGTTTTTCAGATTCTTTCAAATTCCTATCGGCACCATAAATCAAAGAAGATAACTTTTACTTGTCCTAAATAGGAACTTTTTCCTACCGAAGGATGCCGTTGGATATTCAACGCTCCGTCAACTTTCAAAGAGGCATGACGGCAATATTCCATGACAGGTAGAAGATTATATGGAAAGGTTTTACATGGACCGACTTCTAGGTGTTCGTTAATTCCCTTTTTGACCAATGTCTAAATAATAAAATTAAATGCTCGTTAAAAGAGTAAGAAACCAACCTGTGCTAATTGGAAAAATGCCATTTATGTAAAAAGAAGTTATTGTATATGGGACACGAAAATATCTAGAAGTGAATACGAGGTGATAAAGCTAAAAACATTGTGATTGCCAAACTGCTACCTTCAAATGTAAAAGGTGTTAGAAGTTTTTTGGGGCACGCTGGGTTTTATCGCATGTTCATAAAAGACTTTTCTATGATTTCTAAACCAATGACCTAACTTTTAATGAAGGACGCGAAATTTGATTTTTCTGAAGATTGTTAGAAAGCATTTAATAAATTAAAAGAAAAATTGACCACCGCGCCTATTATAATATCTCTCGATTGGAACGAACCTTTTGAATTAATGATCAATGCTAGTGGATTTTTGCAGTAGGGGCAGTCTTAGGACAAGGAAATAATGGAAATTAAACCCATCTATTATGCTAGCAAGACCTTAAACGATGCCCAAGCACATTATACCACTACTGAAAAAGAACTACTTGTAGTTTGTTTCACTCTGAAAATTACGCCCGTAACTTATTTGATCAAAAACTATAGTCCACACTATATTCTGCTTTTGAAGTATTTATTCATAATAGTGCCAACCAAGGCTTATCAAATGGGCCCTGCTTCTACAAGGATTCAATATCGAAATAAAAGATAAAAAAGGAGCGGAAAACTTGGCTGCTGATCACCTGTCGAACTCGAGAATCCAAATATAGGAGAATTAACCGAAGATGAAATCACTGATAAATTTCCTGATGAGCATTTGATGATATTAAAGGCCAAGCTTAATGATGAAGAGCCATGGTATGCGGATTATATAAACTACATTGTCGGAAAAGTTGTACCTCCAAAATGGACACGGGAAAGGAAAAAACGGTTCTTCTCTCAAGTAAGGAACTATTTTTGGGACGAACCATTCTCATTTAGATTGTGTCCAGACAATGTAATAAGAAGATGCGTGGCTGGAAACAAAATCCTTAAAATCTTGGCACACTGCCATTCCGGTCCCATTAGGGGACATCACAGTGCCTCAATTACAGGAAGAAAAGTTTACGAGGCAGGATTCTATTGGCCTAGTATCTTTAAAGATACTAAATATTATGTAATGAAGTGCGATGCATGTCAAAAATTAGGAAACATATCATCACGAAACGAGATGCCTCAAAATAATATTAAGGTGTGTGAAGTATTTGACGTTTGGGGACTAGATTTTATGGGACCCTTTCCTGACTCCAGGGGTAACAAATACATTTTAGTAGCGGTGGATTACGTGTCTTAATGGGTTGAAGCTCAATCACTCCCCACAAATGATGCTGGTGTAGTGGTTAAATTTCTAAAAGGGTTTGCCATATTTGGAGTTCCTAAAGCCTTAATCAGTGATAGGAGAACCCACTTTTGTAACTCAGCTGGAAAAAGCATTGCTAAAATATAGGGTAACTTATAAATATCAATGGCATATCACCCTGAGACCAATGGACAAACCGAAGTCACCAACATAGTTATTAAGTGTATCTTAGAAAGGTCGGTCGGATATAACCTAAAGGATTGGTCTGAAAAACTCAACGATGCATTATGGGCATTTAGAACCATTTACAAAACTCCAACAGGATACACCCCCTTTAGAATGGTTTATGGTAAAGCTTGTCATCTTCCGGTAGAAATTGAACATAAAGCATATTGGGCATTAAAGCAGTGTAATATGGATCTTACGGCTGCTGCAAAGAATCGTTTCATGGAGTTGAACGAGTTAATGGAATTACGAGATGGAGCATACGAGAATACTCGAATATACAAGGAAAGAACCAAGAGATGGCATGATTCTAGACTCCGCGGAGATAAAAACTTTATAAATGGAGACAATGTCTTATTATTCAACTCTCGCTTGAAGTTACATATGGGGAAACTCAAATCAAAATGGTCCAGACCTTTCGTTGTAAAAACCATGAACCCATATGGAGCCGTAGAAATCATCGATAAAAATGGTTTGAGCTTTAAGGTCAATGGCCAAAGGTTAAAAAAAAATAATACGATAGAAGTTTCAATACGAAGGATAACGAGATCATTGAGCTTGATGAATAAAGAGCGGGACAGAAAAAGTCAAAATTAACGACTGGCTAAAACAAATGTGCTTCACAGGAGACAACCCGGTCATTTTTAATTATTTATCGCATTTTTAATTGTTTGCACGAGTTTGTCTTCCCAGACACTCCATACGGCGTATCGAACCCCTCTGGATATGGTGTATGGATGTTTCTAGACGTTATCAATCTGTAATTTAATTTCAGTACTTTATAACTATTTAATTGTTTTTACATGAACCATACAGTGTATCCTTGGGTTTGGGATACGGCGTATTGATCCCTATACAGCATGTGTGTTTAATTGTTTTCCTGCATTGTAACCATTGTATAACCAAGATAGGAATTGCACTTTTTTCTTATAAACTTTTATGCAGGACCTTGCTATAAGGAAATCGACGATATGGTATATTCTGAAAAAGATGTGTGTTGAACTCGTACGAGCATTCTGACGCCTCGTCAACACACTTTTGCTAAAGAACTCAAATTGGAGAATCATCCTGAGCAACATATCAGGGGAGTTCCTCGTTGTAATTCTATTTCCCATTTTCTTTTAAAAAAATTATCTATACAATGAGGAAGTTTGTTGAGAATTATTGATTTGATGACACAAAAACAATGATACAAAAAGAATGATACAAAAGAATGAAACACAAGGGGATAAATCGCCAATGTTGAATTCTACAAAGATGAAGGATTCTAAAAGACTTTCTTAAAAGATAAAGATCAAATATTAGGAAAGATTTAGTTTCCTAATACAATTAGATTTCCTTGTATGTCTAGATGGACTCTTTATATAAAGAGATCCCTAGACATTGTTTATGTGTGTATTTTTTAGACGTCTAATGTGTGTTTAAGGTGTTTTAATCATGTAGTCAGGAAACACCAGGCGATCTCACCACTAGAGATTTTCTTAGCTCTAAGGTCAAGGTGTTCTTGATCCCTGTATAGTTAGGTAACACATTCTATACTGATCATATAGAATTAGGGCTTGTATCAATGTATAACCTTGTGAAAATAACATTGTTCTTTATTTAAATTCTACTGCGTAACTACATACTTTGTTATTTTTGATCCTAGGAGCTTAAACGATCTTAACAAGTGGTATCAGAGCCTGGTGGCTC
Organism: Tanacetum coccineum; assembly: GCA_026074375.1. Classification (NCBI taxonomy): domain Eukaryota; kingdom Viridiplantae; phylum Streptophyta; class Magnoliopsida; order Asterales; family Asteraceae; genus Tanacetum; species Tanacetum coccineum. Next base: position 38,515 of record BQNB010052575.1, read on the forward strand.
TTGATCTAGGATCTATAAGGTTTTACAATTAAAAGAAAACTATTTTGAGTTTCTTATTCTTCTTCAAATTCAGTAACTTGTGAATTCGGTAATATTAGGGTTTACATCAAACCCTAATTTGGTAAGAAGGAAAGTATGGTTTTCAGTTTAGAAAATCAAAGACTTGTTGTGTTTTGCAAATTGATTGGTTTCTTGCAAGGATTATCGATTTCATGTTAACAGGAGTTCGCAAGGTACTGTTCTTTAATATTAGTCTTCATAAAACAGGAACACATGATTTCTTAAACATAGGGTTTTGATTTTAAAGGTGTCTTTGTTATTATTGATCTTGTAAACACATGGTTTCACTGAAGAAGAAGGTTTTAAATCTTGCTGCACATTCGTTTTGTTCCCTAATGCTCCAAAGTTGATTATCTTGTTTTCTCTAAATTTAATTCGGGTATTGAGCATCAAGATCATTCATAGAAGCCATATTGGATTCCCGTTGATAATTGTTCTTATAGGGTTTCATGTTCATTAGAAGTTTGTTGCAAGGTTTATTCTTAATTGGTTTGTGACAGCAAAGTTTCAACATCTTGAAGTTCAAAACAGGTTTTTAGTTTTGAAAGGGTTTTGCTAAAGCAGGTTAGGGTTTCGTTTCCTTATATTAGGGTTTTATGATTGGAGCAGTGTCTAGAGCTTCAAAAGGCGTTGAGGACAAACAACAAGGTTTGTGACAAGAAAAGATTCAAAAGGTTCTTGACGATCGGTTTGTAACTACAAGGTTTCACAGGAAAAGCTGATGATGGTGTCAATCATTATTATTAGGGCTTTATCAATGTTTGTTCTAAAAGTCTTCATAATGGTGGTACTGGTTTGATTGTCTATTCATTCTTATCATCATGATTATAAACGAAACCTGATGTCGTGGTGGTGTTGTGCTTATGTTCCACATCATTAGTACTGCTAGATAAAGATCGACAAGATGGTTGCTATTTTGGGAGTCACTTAAAGCAGTAACGAAGAAGCTGCAGGTATCGACAAAGGTTTGAAGCTTCAAAGGTTCTTGATTATTTGAGTCGAACAGTAGCAAGTTATACTAATGTTGTTGAAGATATATTAAAAGACATCGACAATGATGATGATTATCATGAAGTTGGATCCATGATGGATTTAGTTTTGGGTCGTGAAGCGTATGTGATCACAAAACCCTTACTTTTTAGGATTTTATGTTTTACTTTTTGGTCTGCAATTGAAGTGACAGATGTACACTATTTCTAACTAGGGTTTTCATGTATTGCTATTTGTGCACTCGTGTTTAGATATGTTGGTTCGTCAAGGACAGTTAAGGAGTCATTGTTCATAGGTTCATAAAGAGATGGTGATGAAGTGTTTAATCTGTTACATGCTAGTGAACAAAAGTTAGTGCTGCCAAGAATACCTTAGTGCTGCCAAGAATATGTTAGTGCTGCCAGCAATAGAAGTTAATACTGCCAATAGAAGTTAGCAGTGCCAATGAATACTTAATGCTGCCAAAGTATTATTGATGCTGCTATGTGATTATTAATGCTGCTAGGGTTTAAAAGCAGATACTACTGTTATTGGTTACTACTGTTAGCATTGTTTGATATCAGACAACACACAGTTTGGATCTCAGATTGGATCAGATGATCTCGGATAGAAAAAGGCTATTTTTGGGATTAAATGCAAAAATTGGTTACGGGGACAATTGCTTATCACTTATTTGGAGTTGAAGTGGAATTTCACAAGTGCGTATTCTTATCATATCTTAAAAGTCAGGGTGGATGGATGATGACTTTTGAAGATAAATTGTTTGAACTTAAAATCGATGTTGATTCAATGTGTGATCTATAAACTTTTGGTGCTCAATGTGCACATTTGCTATCACTTAAAGGAGTTACATTGTAGTGCTCAGT
>BQNB010052576.1:13608-40428 GCA_026074375.1 Tanacetum coccineum
TTCACTCAAATCAACTCAATTTACTTAAATAAGCCAATGGGAAGATAAGCCAGATTTGGATGGGCTTATAGGGCTTATTCTTAGCTTATTTTATAAGCTAGCTTATTGACTTAAGCTCTTAAGAGCATGTTTGATCCTTGTTTTTTACTCTATTGTACTTAATTTCCATACCAGCTTATTGCACTGCTTATTTTCTGCTTTTTACTGCTTATTATTGCTTATTGGGTCTCATTTATGCTTTCTAGATGTAGTTTTTAGCTTTCAAGTCATTTGAATGTGTTTTCTTAAAAACTGTCTTTTATTGCTTAAAACTGCTTATGCTAGTTTGCTTATTTCCTGTGCTTATTTCTGTGTTTTTAATGCTTAATTAACCTCATTTCAGCTTATGCTTAATCTGTTTTTTACTTTACAAAGGTTTTCAAAATCAGTTTAAGCTTAAAAAGTGAATTCATAATCTTAAAGGGGTGTTTGGCATTGTGTAGCTTCTAGGAACTAAGACAAATTTAATAAGCTCAAATAAGGTCTGAGTATTAGCTTTCATAAGCTAGGACTAAGTTTTGATTAAATTGAAGTTAGTTTTTCATATCCTCGATTCTGCTAGTTCATAATCTATCAAGTATGCAATCTGTCTTATTGAGAGTTTTTAGCTTATTCAGTAGTTGTATTAGCTTATGTTAGTTTGATTTTGCTTATTGAGTTATGGTTTTAATTTGTTTTAAGTTTTCTTAACCTAGTTTTGCTTATTTCGTCTTTTAAATAAGCTGCTTATAGTGTCATTTCATTCCAAAAAGCAAAAAAAAAGTAGCCTAATCTGTCTCTTTTAAGTAATGATTCTAGCTTAATGTCTTTATCTTATGTGCTTAATTTTAGCTTAATTTTGTCATTAACTTATAGCTCTTCATCTGTTTTAAACTTTTAGCTTATTTTCTATAGCTTTTTAGTGCTTAATCTTAGCTCATAGTTTATCAAAAGTCCTTTTTAACTGTTTTTTTAGTATCTGTCTTAAGCTTTTGGTAGCTTTTTATCTTATTTTGCCTGCTTCTTTTTATTCATGAGTGCTTATTAGGTGTAGGTGTACGTCTGCTTTAGCTTATTTAAGTTTTCTTTTTGCTTATTTAGTCTTAAAAACCCAAATAGTATTAGCTTATAGACATTAGTTAGATTTAGTAATCTGATTCCCTTTTGTGCTTTTTCTAGCTTATTTTTAAGTTTTGTTAAAAAGTTCATTTTTTAAAGGTACTTATTTTAGTCTTATTTAGCTTTTTTATTTAAAATTTTTTGCAAAATAAAAATGTTAGGAGTATAGGGAAGTCTCAGGTTTTGAACCCAAGACCTCTACCTTACCTCCCAGCACTTTAACACACACACCCTCAACCAACTGCGACCTTGGGTCTTATCTGTCATAGCTCCATTTTATTATCCTTTTATGCTTTGTTACCAGAATTGCTTATTTAGTTTATTAGCTTATTTACAGTTTATCCAGTTTAGCTTATTTTCCAGTTTTATTTTTCTTATCTTAGTAATAGTTTAAAATATTTTTAGTAATTTTTCTATATTTTTATGAATTAGTTTAGTATTTTTAGTTAATTTTCTAGTTTAAAAGTTTATTAAATTGTTTAAAAATGTAAATAAAAATAAAAAAATATAATTTTTGTTTTAAAATTAGTTTAATTCATTTAAGTTTTAGAAAATTTGCAATTTTAAGTTTTAGGGTTTAAATTTGATTTATTTACTTAATTAGTCACGTTTTAGAATTCTCGTTAACGTTTTTAGCTTAAATCCTTATTTGCTTTAATTGTTTACTTGCCTTTATTTGCTTTTGCGTTTTCATTAGTAGAAATAGAATCCAACATCAAATCTTTTATGACATTCAAGCTCGATTCCTGACATAACTGTAAATTTCCATTCACCTCTTACCGAGGAGAACGATACCCGTGTTGATTACTTATTATTCTTTCCTAAGAATAATTTGTAAGATGCTTTGCTTACGTATATGTATTCCTGTATAAATATATATATTATAATAAGAGGGGTTTTTGAACGAACATCAGATATACCGAAGGAAAAGTTGGAACCCCGTGCCGACGGAACTCTATGCTTAAAAGGCAGGAGTTGGTTGCCATGTTATGGTGATTTAAGGACTGTGATCATGCACGAGTCCCACAAATCAAAATACTCTATCCATCCGGGTTCGGAAAAAATGTATCAAGACATGAAAAAGCTATATTGGTGGCCCAATATGAAGGCCGACATCGCCACCTAGGATAGCAAATGTTTGACGTATGCTAAGGTCAAGGCTGAACACCAAAGATCATCAGGATTTCTGGTACAACCCGAGATACCTCAATGCAAGTGGGACAATATCACTATAGATTTTGTCACAAAGCTTCCTAAGTCGTCACAAGGTTATGACACCATTTGGGTGATTGTTGGCCGACTTACTAAGTCTACAATCTTTACGTCAATGAGAGAAACTGATTCCATAGAGAAATTGGCGAGAATATACCTAAAGGAGGGGTTAATAGACAAAGAAGTTACTATACTTTCCCAAAAAGTTCGCCTAGGTTACTCAACTTTCATTTTGTTCACTTAGGTTACTGAACTTTTAATAAACATACACCCCCATAATTTCAATGTTAATCCGAGCAACCTGGATGTATATTTTTAGGTAAGTTAAGTAACATAAATGTCATGTTTTTACAAGTTAAATGATGTTTACGTATATTTTTGTAAGTTGAGTAACCTCAAATGTCATGTTTCATAAGTTTAGTAACCTAAGTGAACAAAATGAAAGTTTAGTAACTTAGGCGAACTTTTTGGGAAAGTATAGTAACTTCTTTGTATAATAACCCCCTAAAGGAGGTAGTCACGAGGCCTGGAATACCTGTCTCAATCATTTGTGATCGTGACCCTAGGTTTGCATCGAATTTCTGGAGATCACTTCAGAAGGCTTTGGGTACTAACTTGGATATGAGTACTGCGTACCATCCACAAAGTGAGTGAACTATCCAAACTCTCGAGGATATGCTACGTGCTTGTGTGATCGACTTTGGAAATGGTTGGGTTAAACATTTACCATTAGTCTAGTTTTCATATAATAATAGTTATCACGCTAGCATCAAGGTTGCACCGTTTGAGGCGCTATACGGTCAAAAGTGTCGTTCACCTGTTTGTTGGGCCGAGGTTGGACAAGTTTAACTCACCGGTCCAGAAATAGTTCAAGAGACAATCGAGAAGGTCATTTAGATCAAATAAAGAATGCAAGCCGCCCGTGATCGACAAAAGAGTTACGCCGATTTAATGCGTAAGCCGATGGAATTTCAAGTTGGGGATAGAGTTATGCTTAAAGTTTCACCTCGGAAAGGGGTCGTAGGTTTTGGCAAACGGGGGAAGTTAAACCCTAGATATGTTGGACCTTTCAAGGTGCTGGAAAAGGTTGGATCCGATGCTTACAAGCTTGAGATTCCTCAAGAGTTGAGTAGGGTTCACAATACATTTCATGTATCCAACTTGAAGAAATGTTATTCCGACGAACCAGTAGCCGTCCCATTGGAAGGAATTCATGTTGATGACAAGCTCCGTTTTGTGGAGGAACTAGTAGAGATCATGGATCGAGAGGTCAAACGGTTGAAGCAAAGCCGTATCCCGATTGTCAAGGTTAGATGGAACTCGAGGAGAGGTCCTGAGTTCACATGGGAACGTGAAGACCAATTTCAAAAGAAGTATCCACATCTCTTCACTAAACCCGTACCTACATCAAGTGTCGCGACTTGAGCCTTAAGGACAAGGCTCTTCTAACGGGTGGACGCTATAACATTTCTCATTTTCAGGTCATTTCCCGACTCAATTATTATCATTATTTATTTTTAGAGTTTTACGTGTTCGCTTTTAATTATTATCCTATAGTTAAATCGCGTAAACTAAAAATCAAAATTCAACGTAAACAGACACCAAACAAGTTAAAATTTATGTCAAGCAAGTGTTATATAATTATTATGAGAATAATTAATAACTTTTTATATTTTATTTTTATTGGTTACGTAAAATGTTTACGTTTTGCTATAAAATACATTTAGGCATACCCAAAAGTACCTATACCTATCTATACTCAAACCAATACCCACAATTATACCCATTATACAAAAATTAACTCACTTACTCTCAAAATAAGCCATAGAACTGGATATGTGTTGTATACACATGTTAAATAGCAAAACTCACTAGTATATCTTCCTAACCCCACAAGATGTACCTTAAATCACATATATCTAGTAATTGTCTAATCCTTGTACCCTCTAGCTCATCTTGGCCGTCCATAAGCATAGGGAGGAGGAGAAGTGCTTACATTTTCTTACAAACTAGTACCTTTACCACTACATCCCATGGTTTATATTTAAGGTTGTTTTCTACATAACCACTTGCTATAAGAAGCAAGTCCAAGGTAAATATCACTTACACTCTCATAACTCACTAGCAAAAATCTCCAAACTCCATCTCCTACAAACAAAACCCATGGCTCAATAATTATAGGTTAGGGTTTCATATAGATTTCATTTCTACAAAGCTACAAGTATTCAAGGGTTATTGTTAATCATATACAAGGTGTCTTGGAAGCTTGGTTTGGTAATTTAAGGGGTTAAGCAAGAAAGAAGATCAAATTAGGGTTTCTATTAAATAAGGGTTTTCTAGTTGCAAAATTCGAATTAGGGTTTTGTTTCTTGGGTTTGATCTTGTTCTACCTTCATCATACACTCATCTAAGGTTTATCTAAGACCCTAATCTTTTCAATATATTAATTTCATGATTTATATAATTGTGTATAGTTAAATCATCACCTAGGTTTATTTTATGAAGTTATAAAATAAATACATGTACAAACATACACGAATTTATTTTCTTTATGGTTAAGATGATGTTTTAAATATGATAATATGTTTAAAACAAGGATTTACAAGCCATGGATAAATTATATAATTAATTGCCAAGTTATGATTATTTATTTAATTATAAAGTTTAGATAAGTAAATAAATATGTTGGACAATTTTCTTGGACAATATGGACTTCTTATGATGGACACAATGTAGAAGACCTAATTTATACACAATGGATGTAATTTATAAATTAGTGGACTTGTGGTAACTTTATTAAGTTTAAAAGTGTATAAAACAAGTTAATTAAACATTTAAATGTTACTGTTCATTCGAACCCAATAAAATCTATTTTTATGTTTTATAAAAATAGGACATCTCATAACGATCGTAAGCATATAAGAAACTTGAAAATCTGATAAATAACGAAGGAATTATGATTTTTACGAGATAATGTGTATAAAAGTGTTTTTATAAAACTAAGTTTATAAAAACTATATAAATTCGAACTTGAACAGAATGTTTTGTATTTTTCCTTAAAAGTACATATTTTTGTGATTTCAAAAATATAAGAAACTTGGAAAACCAATGGATAATGATCTAGTTATGGATTTTACATGTTTTAAGTAATTAAATAGGTAAAAGTAACTTTATTAAAGTAATTTTATAAAAACTTTAAGATTTCGAATCTGAGATAAATGTAAGCTTATTTTTCTGATAAAGTACAACTAATGAGGATTTCAAAACTATAAGGTACATTAAAAACAGATTTAAAATGAAGGAGATACGCTATTTACGAGATTACGATAAAAAGTAAATTTATAAAAATATTTTTATAAAAACTTGCTACTGTTCATAATAGTGGGCTATTGAGAAATATTTTTATTGGATAGAGTTTTTAATTACGAAGACGTGGACATCAGAATCCCTAAAAACCGAATTAAAACGAATGAGATACAATTAAAATACGATTTCAATAATTAAAGTTATAAAAAGTATTTTTATAAACTTTCACTTACTGTTACTGTTCATAACAATACCTAATCATATAAAGAATTTAAAATTTGATTAGATTTTTCAAATACGAATCCATACATATAAAGAACGTTAAAAACGGGATTAAAACGATATGACGTTTTTACTAAAAGTATATTTATAATGTACTACCCCTTTATAAATATTATTTTTCTCAAAACAATTAAATTATTTATAAATGAAATTTATATAAATAATACATCAAGGTTTTTGGAAATAACAAATTGTTGGATAAGTATATCATTTTTACAATTTCAAATACATGGACATTTATTTTACGAGTGCAAATTTTATTTGTTTAATTATATAAATGAAACAGACACTTTTAAGTGGTGATGTAACTATATAGGATTATATGTGGTATTCGTTAGTCAAAGTACTTAGTACTCATACGACCTATATTTAATTAGGTTGCATTCGGTGTTATCCGTGACGTTTCCATTCACTGATTAATATAACTCCAGTTTATTTACTAGGTGAGTTCATAGCCCATGTTTTATATATTCAATGATTTACAACTTTTGGGGTGAGAAACATGCATTGTTTTATAAATTGAACGCAATTGTACATTTTATCATGATTACGTGTTTGCCTAAGTAGCGATAACCCACTGAGCCAATTATCATGAACCGTCAATTACTTTGTGTGAGCGCGAATGTTATAAATAGATCTATTTGGGATTGACATCCCCGTTCGGGTGAGTAGCACTCACTGTGTTGGTTTTCCGAACAACGGACGTATACCATGTCGGATTTGGATGTTGCGGTGTTGGAATCATCAAGGGCAATGTTGGCAATTTATATTGCACTTGATACATGTCGAGCTTTAGTGTCATGAGCTTAGGGAAACGTAATTACATTTTGTGTTGTTTGCATCTGTTGCATTATCACGGGGAAAATCTTGCGGTCCTATATTATATTTACATAACCTATGAATTCACCAACTTTATGTTGACATTTTAAAGCATGTTTTCTCAGGTCAATGAAGCACGAGGTGCTAAGGATACATTGGGGATACTCTTTTGGGTAGTCATGCATAAAAGATTTGGAGTCATTACATCTTGGTATAATTGTTATGATCTAAAATCTTTGTTATCAAATGTTGAACAATTTAAGCCGTTGTGCTTTGTATTAAACAATTTCAATAAATCCAATGTATCGTATTTTAAATGACTCTTTTAGAGGTCGTTCTCATATCTTGTGCTATTGATCTATGAAGTAACGCTCCCGGACACATTATTCCGCTGCGACCCGATTTAGGGGTGTTACAACAACGCCTTTCTTATCATAGCTGATGTTCTAGAGATATATATGCAGCAATTCTGGTACACAGTCAAGAAGATAAAGAAAACTACCTCGAGTTTGATCTAGCTGACAATAAGTGCAAAGTAGATGTTGAAGTATTCAGGAAGATTATCGGTATTTGCCTAAGAGTTCAAGGAAAAGAATTTGTTGCACCTCCATCTGAAGAAACAATGCTCACCTTTCTCATTGAACTGGGATACAAGGGCCAACTAAATAAGTTGGCAAGAATGTTTGTTGATTACATGCATCAACCATGGAGAACTCTTGCAGCTACTATCAACAAGTGTCTTTCTGGGAAAACATCAAGTAATGACCGACTTAGGAAATCCAGAATGGATATCTTATGGGGTGTCTTCCATAAAGAAAATGTTGACTTTACCGAGTTGATTTGGGAAGACTTTCAATACCAGATTGACTACAGGCAGTCAAAACTCAGAAGGCGTGAAATCATGCCTTACCCCAGATTCACCAAACTTACCATCAACTACTTCCTCTCTCAATACAAATCTCTTGCCAAGAAAAAACACTCATACATCAACACCATTAATGATTATGGTGTCTTGAACAGATTAAAGTTCGTCAGAACAGGTGAAGACTTTCAAGAATATGGACGAGCTATTCCTGACACGATGTTGACTGAGGAGATCAAGCAATCAGAAGCTTATAAGGCCTTTATTAGCTACTCCACATGCTTAATAACTCCAAAGAAAAGTAGAGGTAAAGGGTCTCAAGGAAAGAAGCAACCAGTCACTCCAATGAAGAAGGGAAGAATCTTTGCTGATGACAACATCATTCCTGAACCAGATGTTGCTCTTGATTTAGGAAATTCAATCAGCAAAACTAAGACTGAAGAACAAAAAGAAGCAAGGAGTGTTTATGAAACTCATAAACGTCTTGTAACCGAAAAGCCTTCAAGTGGTGAAGAATCAGATGAATCTGAAGGTGAACCTGCTAACAGGCTAACTGGCAGAAGAAGACCATCTGGTGTTGTTATTAGAGACATTCCAACTGTCACACAGAAGAAACCACTTGACCAGTCTCAGAAGCTCAAAGGAATCCAATTCATGACTGAAGAAGAACAACTAGCAGCCGATACAAATAAGGCACTAAAAGCCAACAAGGAAGCTTCCAGAATACAACAATAATCCGCAGGCTCAAGTGAAGGAGCTGGTATTACACAAGAGGTTCTTAATGAGCTAAAGGATAGCTCTAAATCTAATCTTGTTGATGTGGCTGATTAGGGTTCTGATGAAGAAAGTGACAAATCCGAGGAAGAGAAAAAAGGAAAAGACCATTGAATGGCTTTCTAGTGATGATGAAGAGAAGAATGATGATGATAATGATGACGAAGATGATGATCGAAGTATTGACATTGAAGAGACTAATGATGAAGATAAAACAGAGTCAGACAATGATGATCAAGTGATGGATGATGCAAAAAAAGAGAATGAAGAAAAGAATGATGAAGAAAGGTCAGAATAAGAAAAGGTTGCTGATCAAGAAATAATAGGAGTTAAACAAGATTAGATGATCAAGCTGAAGATAATCCAGTAGAGGCTCCTATCTCTGTAACACACAAAGAGAATCCTGAATTACTACTGTCAACATCCAGCCCCTCTCTGTCATCAAACTATGGTAATCAATTATTTAACCTTTCTCCTGGTGCTTCTCTTATTGGCACCATTCAAGAACAAGCTGATCTAGAGATTAACTCTTTAATGGATATTCAAATCTAATAAAAGATCCCAACTGTTCTGTCAGCACCATTAATTGATGTACTTGCATCCGTAGTACCTCCAACACCAAAACCCTTAACAACGCCACTACAAACTCCTCCAATCACCAATCACCAATGAAGCTCCAGCAGCTCTAGTTCCTGAATATGAAGCATTTACTGATGTCTTACAAAAAGTATTTGAATTGAAAAAAGATGTTAAAGAGCTCAAACAAGTTGATCATTCCACGGTAATTCTTGCATCAATTAGATCTAAGGTACCATCAGCTGTAAATGAGTATCTTGGATCAAGTCTAGGAGACGCACTTCAAAAGGCGCTCCAGAAACATAATGAAGAACTTAAACAACAATTCTCTTAGAAAGATGTTTCCGATATCATTAAGGTCAAGCAAGAATATGCTGCCAAAGAGAAAATGCCAAAATACTTAACAACACCATATGATCAAAAGGCTGATGATGAACACAAGTAGAAGGACATCATGTTCAAAATAACGATGGCATCCAAGTCATATGAAAAACATCCAGCACATAAGGAACTGTATGATGCTCTAATACAGTCTATTTTTATAGATAAGGATGACATGGATAGGCTTGTTGTGGATCATGCTTCTCAGAAGAAAAGACGACATGAAGACAAAGATGAAGACCCTTCAGCTGGATCAAACCAAGGAAAAGGAAGAGAAGCAAAGGAAAAGATTCTGAACCATCAAAGAAGTCTTTAGCATCCAAGGAAACCTATAAAGATGATACTCCACCTAAAACTTCTAAGTCTGGAAAATCTGTACATGCAAAGGATACAGTCGAAGAAGATACTCATGAGGTGGGAATGGATGTGGAAGAACCGGTTCAAGAGAATGTAGTGAACGATGTTAATCAACCTCAAGATGATGTTGTTCTATAAAAAGAGAAACCAGACTGGTTCATTCAACCTCCAAGACCTCCTACTCCTGATCCAGAATGAAATAAGGATAGGATTGTTAATGATCAACCACAACAAACCTGGTTCAATAACCTCGTATCTGCTGAAAAGGATCCACTCACTTTTGATGAACTTATGGCCACTCCCATTGACTTCTCCAAGTTTGCAATAAATCGTCTGAAGCTTGACAAGATCACCAAAGCAGACTTAGATGGACCAATCTACAACCTTCTGAAGGGTACTTGCCAAAGCAGCATTGAACTCGAATACAACATGGAAGAATGCTATAAAGCTTTGTCTAATCAACTCGACTGGGAAAATCCTGAAGGTCATAAATGCCCATTCGACTTAAGCAAGCCTCTTCCTTTGAAAGGTCGTACAAGTCATCTAACCATTCTCGTAGAATACTTATTCAACAACGATCTTGTATACTTGACATCAGGAGACTTGGAAAGGAAGTACACTACGTCGATAACAAAGACAAAGGCTGCAAGGTATGATTTAGTCGATATTGAAGACATGATCCTGAACCAATGGAGTAAAGTCAAAGTGGGGTACAACAAAGATGCTGAGTGTGGAATCAAACATGGGGGACCCCAAGCGTCAACTATTCTACAGATCTTAAAATAACATATTCTCTTAACATGATGTCAAATCTACATTAAAGATTCTGAGTGTGGTCAGTGTGACGGTTAACAAGCTATACGGTTATGGGTATTTAAAGGAGATTATGGTGAGAAGAGCAGATAGGAACCTATACAAGTTCAAAGAAGGTGACTTTGTAAATCTTCACTTGAATGACATTGAGGATATGCATCTTTTAGTTGTCTGACACAAGTTATTCCATCTCGACGATGATGCTATTGTTGACTTGACGGTTTCACTGTGTATGTTTACCAGAAGAATCGTCATTAAGAAACGTGTCAAAGATGTCCAATTGGGTGTAGAAATTAGCTACCAAAAGAAGCTCAATATCACCAAGCCTCTAAAGGATTTTCCTACTATCTCTGCCAAAGAACCATATACCCCATCATTTGATCCACCAGGAGTTGTGTATGAAGACTTAAGCAACTGAAAGAGACTTATGCGAGCTGATGAGCTCTACAAATTTTCAGATGAAACACTCAAGAAAGTTCGTGACACTCTTCATCACAGGCTGTTTAATTTTCGATTGGGATATATCAAGGACATGCCTAGAAGAAAATGGTCAGCCATGGATAATAGAAGGTCAGGCATCATGGTGAAGTTGATTGATGAGCTGATGCTGGAAAGGCGGATTATGAGGAATCTGGAAAGATTGGTTAGAGGAAGGCCACTTGAGATGGACTACAGACTCATGCAGCATACTGTATGATTGTCAGGTCCTATCTCATATCTTATCTTGTAAATATGTATAATAAGTAGTGTAAAGTAATAAGTATATATCTGTTGAGTACATTTTTATCAAGAATTTTTCACTAAATTCAAAGTCTTTCAAAATGTGTACTCAACACTATATCCTTCCCTCATAAATTGAGGGGGAGCATTAAAATGTTCCTTATATGCATACTAATTAGTAATATTTCTCTCCCTGACAGTTTAATCAATTGATACCTAAAATATCAAAGGATTTGACATTTTTGATAAGGGGAGAAAATGTGATTAAAATGTGAAATAATAAAATGTGATCATAAAGAACTCAAGTGCGCTCTACACTCAGCATGTGCAAAACATTTTCGAGTATCGATGCACATGTTGAGGGGGAGTTTTGGTGATAATTTAAACTATCAAAGTGTAAAATATTTTGATATCTTTATCAAACACTTTGATTGATTTTTTCAATGGTTTAAAGGCTTGGAGAACAATACCCAAAGACCGACCATGTACTTATTTTATGAAGATATAAGGTGGTTAAGTATAAGTATTCGTTTCATGATCCAGTCAGAACCGGAGGGATCTACCCAGGGACATTCCAATAGTTAGATTAAAAGTCCTTAGGTATGATACAAAAGGAATATAGTGAGAATGGGAATAATGCCGACTAGGTCAGATCTAACACTGGAATAAACCCAACAAGGTGTTAATGATGAGGACTTGGTAAGCACTGAAGGGGTTGAAGAATAAAAAAAATGTAAGGAAAATGGTCTAAAGAAATAAGCCCTCCATACACTTAGGCAGAAACCGATTCAATACATATGCTGTCAGAATCAAAATATTGATTACTGACATTGAAGACAGACATCATGGACCTAGTGATGCAATGCACAACCCTTCTTAACCACTCAGAATCTCTCAAAAGATTTATGTTTTAATTCTCATTGAGACTAAACACATTATCTATTGGCTTTCTCATTCCTAGTTAGTTGGTATTGAAAAGGTGGCAGTCAACTTCAGCCTCCGATCACTAAAACCAAAGTGCACTATTGAGTCTAGAGCCAAAACAGATCATCCATAAAACTCATTAGGATACTATCTATAATACACTTGTTTTTCATACACTGTGAAAACAAGTAAAATATCAAGAGTCCTATGCATTATCCTTGTGATATTGCCAGAACATTAGAGTGATACTTCACAGTATTCACAGTGACGATGGAAATCCTACCAGTGCCAACATCAAACAAGCATTGCGACAGGTGACTTGTGCGATTCTATATGAATCAAACTTGTAATAACTAAATATCAAACATCAATTCAGTATATGATTTGACGGATAAAATTTGAAAAGTTAAAACTGTTGAGGTGTCATAAAACTCTTTCTTTCTTGACACGCCAACTGATTTTCCTAAATCAATTTTTCAATCTTATGTTCATAGGCAGCCTCACAAGGGTATCTGGACATAGGAAAGCTGAACACGAATTAAAGACTCAATCAGGAAGATAGTAACTTACTGATTCACTCTTACCGTGCTATTTGCTTTGAGACGTTCTGGTAACGAGAACAACTAGTACAGCTGCGAAACCCTGTCAAGGAGAATCTTTTGAATTCTACCTGATCATAGGCAGTATTTATATTGATTAACGAGGAACCATGGTTATTGCAACCTTATTCGATAAAGTGACAAAGACACTTAGTCCATATATGTATTTATCACTAACCTAAACTTGTAGATTAATCCGGTGATGGCACTGTCTAGTACCTGAAGAGTCAAATTCACAGCCACATGCTCATAATCAATCAACAAATGTAAAACCATGATGTAAGCTCAAGTATATGTTACTCAAAGACTTTCGCTACTCTGATAATCAAACATCTTCCTTGAAGTCATAAAGTGTTTAAGATGAAGCCTGTAAAGGGAGATTATAAAAAGCTTTCAAGACGAAGAAAGATATGAGCATGTTGGTCCAAAAGTCACAAGTGCATAAGAAAATGAAAGATCATAAGATGATGAAGAGATGATGTATGACTGGTGATCTCAAGAAGCTCAAGATCACAAGAATGTCAAGCATGAAGGAACAAGTTCCAAGTTCACTACATCAATTCACAAGATAAAGATCAAAGAAACGATACTACGAGCAAGATTGAAGACATTCTCAGAATGCTAAGTTTAAGTTTTTATAATTTAGAGTGACCTCCCTTAGGGGGAGATTGTTAGGAATTAAGAAAAAGTATCGGTCACTTCTAAAATAGTATTTGTAAGCTCGTAGTTAAACGTTGTGTAATTGTAAGCTAACCGGGTCAACATAAGAAGCCCTTATGTTGACCACCCACCAAATGACTATAAATACCCTCTCCATGGAAGGAGAGGGTGTTGGTTCATTTTTCCTTATTTCAATATACATGTTTCTTTCTCTTTCTAAAGTGTTCCAACCATCTTTATCTCTCTAGATTTCTTTCTTATTTAGTCATATTAGATTGTGTGATTTGATACCCTACAAAGTATGTATTTTATGAATAAATTCTGGAAGTTTTGATGTTATGTCGAGTTATAGAAGTCGAGTTTCGATCGTTTTAGCCATATATAAAATCGAGACAACAAGTTTTGCAGAAAATGGGTCATGTTGGGAATTTCATAAAAAATCAACCGTATGGAGTTAGAAATTATGCCACCCGCCGTTTTAAAGTTAATTGAGTCAAGTTATATGTAAAAATAATCTCAAATGATGATTTGTAATATATTGTTTTTAGTTTATAAATTGATAACAAAAGGTCAAATTCAGGTCATGGGGTATTCACCAAAGTTTCTAAAGATTTTTGGTCTTGTTAAAAAGGGGCATTTCAAAAATACTTCGTTAAAATTATCTACACATTTTGAAATTGTCATTTCATACTTATCAATCCTCTATAACCACTAGTTCACCAATTTGTTCTCCGTCTCCCAAACACCACTAATGCTACATTTTCCATACTAGTAGTAAATATGATCTTTCTTTCGTTAGTCTATCATGACATCTTGCATTGCTTATACATGTGTTGATGATATGTTCTTGTTTGATTATTTTTCTTGACGTTATCTTGGTATTTGATAACTATTTGATTAATTGACAAATGCGTAAACCTTTGGAAAGGGTTTGTTTCGTTTATAAATGCTTTTATGCTTGTATTCATGATACTAAATGTTAATGCTTAAACACGACTTGCATGACTCTTACATTTGAAGTAATTTTATCTCTTATATATTATCTCGTGAGATATCATAATTTGTCATTTTAATACAAAATGATTTTGATTTTGATACGGATATATCTATGTTTGAATGTTCTTGTTTCTTGTTGGCATTCCTTAAATCTATCTGTATGATGGTCTTATTTATACATGCTTAAACAAGGTTTGCATGATCTTTTCTTCTTGCTTTGTGCATGTCATTGCTACATGACTTATTTGCTACTTGTGCACTTATATTATGTCAAGGTATTTTTGGTATTCATGTAGAAGTCTAGAATTTTCCTTTAAATCTAGTTCATGTCGACTTCATTATCTAAAACACCATCATTGGATCATGTGCCTATTTGTTTCCTCTGACTCATATCTCTTACGTCATTGTTAGTGCAATCGATTTGCTAATCTAAATCATCTTCCTCGTTATGCTTGTGTTTGGTTGAACTACTTGGAACATGTACTTGTATGAATGTTTTTTATTTTTCATATCGTTTATGTTTAAATTATTGAATGCTTCTTTGTAAACTAAATCATTTATGCTTTTGGTTGGTTTTTATGCAATTCATGCTTCTTGATTGTCATTCTCCTCTAAAATTAGGGGCGTTTGGTATAGTAGAAAATCATAGGATCTAAGCATTAGATCTTTTCCATGAGCCTTTTGCATTATCAAGAAACTCCATTTAATCACTATCTCAAGAGAAAAATAGGTTTAGAAATCATTTGGAACATTTCTAAGATTTTTAAGATTTAAGAAACCTTATCTACATGGGCCGGTTCCATCTACAGCAAAGTCGGTTCCATTGTGCAGATGAAACCGTCCTGCCCGTTCTACAGTAGACGTTTTTACGTTTTAGGGTAGTTAACTTTTGTATTCAACACTTTAATTAGGTTATTTATGCTTGTATTAAGGTTACCTAATAGTTGGTTTTGATTTATCTAGCACTTAAGTCCTTCTAAAAATTATCCAATACTTTTCGAACATGTATTATGACATTTCAGGCTAGTTGCAACATATGTCCTCATCTTCAGTTAGCTTAGCAGTATTCCTATTTGTGTGTCTATTTGTGAACGTGTTTTGTTTGTATATATGTCTATCTATGTGTCTACTTGTTAAGTCTTTCGTATGATAATACTTGAAAAAGTTTCATTCGTATTTGTTGGTATAAATGTTTGAACTATCATTTTGTAAAATGATATTCTTGCTTTTGTCTTACATTGGACTTAAAACTAACCCGTCTAGAATTGTGTAGGTCAATAAAGATTAATATCTTTATCAAGTTATTTTGTGCTCATTCGCACATTTATCGTACTTTAATCCATATCTCTTTCATTACATGTTCATACATGCATATTCATCATCACCACCTTATTAATAAGCATTCATTGTTAGTTGCTTGCATTGTCATCACCATCTTCCGCCACCTCTTTCACCACTCACAAAGTCATCATGTTTAGTACCTCATGTGCTTCATCATACAACAAGGTAAGGTTTAGTAAAAAAGACCTTTTTATCTCTATCAATCTTAAGTCATCCATCAAGTCATTCTTACAAGAAGAATAACCATGAAACTTCTCACTACCATAACCACAACCTACTATCACTACTACCCATGGATATTGAATTACCTTCCACAATACATATGGATCGACGGGTCATCTACATATCCCCACACTCATAAGCTCATTTCCCTATGTCGTCAAAAGCCAAGTGAATTTCGTAATGAAATGCGTCTCATTCTCGAACACAACATTGAACAACCTCACCAAAACCAACCACGATGATGCAAGTAGTAGGATTATACTTTTTGACATTATCTTACTTCTAATTCATTTTTCTAGGAGTTTATTTTGAGAATCATTTTACATTCTCATTTTTTTCTTATGGTTGTATGTCCTTCTTAGTAGGAGACTACACCTCATAAGATGTTTTGGTATATGGTCACATTTCTCTAATTTGAGTTGCTTGTGGTTATATCATTTATACTCTTGCATCATACATGCATCTTATTGTATATGACTTCAACGAAAGACGAAGTATATATATATTGCACTAATTTTTTTGTAGGTTCTAACTCATATATACACTTAATGTATATGGCATTCTTGTCTACGGACGAAATCTGCATTTTTCATATTATTTCTTTTTAGGTTCACTCATATACACGGTGTAGTATATGGCATACTTGTCTCCGGACGAAGTTTGCAATTATTATTTTTCTTCTGTAGGTTCAAACATATACACTTTGTGGTATATGGCATACTCATCCAAGGATGGAGTTTGCGACGTTTATTTTTCTTTTTGTAGGGTCATCGTAATGCCCTCGAACAAGTGGGAGCATTCGTAAAGCAATCATATTGGGTCGTTTGTACACTGTGTTGTATATGACATATTTGTCTAAGGACAAAAGCTATTATTGCACTAATTTTTGGTTTTGTAGGATCATACTTGACGCCCTCGAGCAAGGGGGAGCTTCCGTCGAGCATTTATAGAATGCATCTTATATACACTTTGTTGTATATATTTTACTCGTCCACGAACGAATCTAGTTTTGCACTAATTTTTGTTTGTAGCTTTTTAATCAGATCTTGACGCCTCGAACAAGGGGGAGCACTCGTCAAGGGGGAGCATGCACACATTCATCATTATTTTTACTCTTCGACAATCCTTTACGCTTCGACCAAAAGGAAGGTGTCATTTTCCTCATCATATAGTTCTCATTTTTTTAAATATATATGTTGTACAAAACTAACCTTGATGTAGGTTAAGGCTCTATTTTTTATCCATGGATCCAACACCGAGTTAGAGTAGAAAATTTAACTTCACTAGGGATAATGCAAGCTTGCCTTTTCGAGGAGAAATGAAGTTAAAAATCCAAGGACACACCCTTTTTGTTTTGACAAAAGGGGGAGAAGAGTGTAAACGGAGAAGGTAATGTAAAGGTATTACGGGGATACAAGTAACTTTTACATTTACTATATTTACGTTTACATATTTTGCCATCATCAAAAAGAGGGAGATTGTTAGTGAAAATATTATGATATTTAATCTACACGTTCTCGCTTGTTTTGATAATGACAAACATGTAACTTGTAATACATAACGTAAAGTGTACAAGTTACTCGTAATCATATTTTGTCTCAACATACATCAACACATCTCGACGTCTCGAGTCCTCGTATGTTACAACACAGGTTCGTACATGTTTGTTATGTTTCATTATGATCAAACCTCATTTAACATCTTGCATTCAAGTATTTTATACAAATGCATCACTTTTATTTTTTACACTAAAGTTTACGTCCAAATATATTTCTTATTTGAACAAACTTCATCCTCTCTTTTCAACAATAAAATTTACTTGCACACTTGCTAAAATACTTTTTATTTTGACAAGCACTCAACTAGACATTTCATTTTACAAAAGATTACTTACATTTCTACATGTACAAGTAACTTTCTTTTTTAAAGTACACATACATAAACACATTTTTGATTAAACTAAGTTTTACCTCATGGGTAACATCACAAGATTTGAACTTGGATGAATGTGGACCTAAAATGTCTTGTTTATGTATATTGGTCAGCCGGTTCCCTTTTGAGGACGCCGGTTCCCTTTGATGTACAAGGCCGGTTCCATCTTAAAAAGGAACCGGCAAAATCAGCTTTTGCCTATTAATAGAGGCGCCTTTCCAATCCATTTTTCATCACTCCAAATACACTTTTCCATCATTTTATACACACTTAGATCTGTAGAAAATGCATCCATAAATCCCCATAATCATAATGCTTCTAACTCTTATTTTTGTTGTAAGCATACACCCGAAATGATCCACCAAATCAAGCATCGAGATTTTGCCATCTACATCCACCAAAGCAAGAGTTCTTTCCATTTTCATCCACCATAAAGCACATACATATGAAGATCTATAAGATTAGAGATCTCATCATCATCATCCATTTGAAGGTTTCCCATCAATGAAAGTTCATTTAGATTAGTCATTCATATCCATTAGACACATTGTCTTGGATCATTATTATAATCACATTTTGTATCACCAAGTAGGATTAGATGGTTTATGTGTTTGTACTATAAAACACAAGGTTTGTTATGTTGGGCCACAAAACATAACGGGTTTGGTTGTACCCAAAGAAGGACTCGGTATTTAGCTTTGTACCGGATAAAGTATAACCGATGTTAGGTTGGTCCTACCTCGAATTAGGACTCAGTATTTAGCTTTGTACCGGATAAAGTGTAAGCGACGTTGTGTAAGGTTTTCTCCGCCGATAATGGAGCTTGTTGATCTAGTGAAGTAACTCTCGAGTAGGTGACTCGGGGAGTGGAGTAGGGCGGAGAGGAGCTCCGTGACCGAACCACTATAAATCATCGTGTTCGGTTTGCTTTTTATTTTATTTATCGCTCTTTATTTACTTTATGCTTATGGTTGTATTGGGACTTGATGTTTATGCTTATGTTGTGACTACTTGCTTATTCTATGCTTTCCATTATTCATATAGTCATAAACTATATTTGGTACTTTCCATATTACGTCGAGTTTGATCGGGTATTTGATACGAAAATTTTAAGATTTTAATCGGAAACGTATTCACCCCCCCTTCTACGTTTTCCACATGCCTTGTTTGTCAAAACTAAGTGGTTTAAGCTTTCAAAAAACTATTGCTCATAAATTTTACCATCAAGCGTGACCCTAAACCATTGATCCACCGTAATAATTCTAAGCTACATATGGAGTTGATTGAATACTTTTGTCATCAAATAGCCAAGTATCATGGGCTGTAAACGTTAACCATTATGTAAATATATCACAAACATACCTATATATTTCTCCTCATGTTTTATACTTGTCCGTTTGTACGTGAGCCCATGCCATGTTCCCAAAGCCAGGCTACCTGTGAGAACCCGAAAGACCGCCACCGCGACGAATCCCTCCAGGGTGACACTATCGTTGTGCAATCTGTCGTTAAAATAATTTATCAAACACCTAACATGCAACATAAACAAATTAACAAAATAAATGAAAATTCTACCTTTTTTACATATGTGAAACAGAAATTACCCTAAAAAGTATTCATATGGTTTTCCACCAAATCGAGTGAACTTCCCTATATTTTTTAGGTAATCTACCACTTCTTGCTGATGCTTCTGCAATACGAGAACAAACAAACAAAAGTGATACAAACAAAGAAAATAAGCAGTTACTAATAACCAATCCCAAACACTCAATTATATATAAAAATGAAAATTTTAAACAAAAAGTAATTTTTAAAAATCAAATATAAAAAAAACCCAATTCTTGGTGAAAAAAAAGAGCAGAGGAATTCATCCATTCTTTTTACTTAAAAACATAAACTTCTTCACTACATGGGAAACTTGATTACACAACCCAAATACTGTAAAAAAACACAATTAATTTTTTTACAAAAAAATTGCGAAACCATCTTAATTAATTGTCACAAATAATCCAATAAAAATAATCAATTGACACAAATCAGAAAAATGAATCAGAATAATACGCAATCCAATGGATGATAAAGTCTCACTTTTGGAAGTTAAACTAATTAAGCTTCCGATGTATGTACTTGGTGCTGTTGAAGATCCGACCGCCTTTATTTATTCCGATGGTCAAGATTTCCATCATCGGAATTTGATTCGCTTGTGAGTATTGGTGATGTTTGTGTGTTTTTTCTATGGGCTTATGAGATGATCGTGATACTAAAAATCTTAAAAATGCCTATGTGAAGACACGTATCTAATGTGTTGTATGGCAGAGATACGCGTATCGGGTAGGGTTGTTAGCTGGATCGGGCCAGCATTTAATGCTAATGTCCTGGGTTCGGGCCGCTTTGCATTAATTGCTTTTCAACCGAGTCTTGCTTTTTAATAAAATTGATAATGATAGCACGTTTCAAATGATATGAGAGAAAATAAGGAAAATTGCATCCATTTGTATAAGTGTATATAAAATGTGTGAGTGTGCTTACTTTTTAACATTTTCATCTAGTTATATTTGTCAACTAGATATCCAGACCCAACTGATGAGCGAAATAGTTCTATGATAAAAACGATTTTTCAAGCAACTACATGTAGGGTTGAGCATCGGGTCAAAACTCAACCGAACTGACTAAAACCGAACCAAACCAAATCGAAAACCGATTTTGAAGAACACATGAATCGAGAACCCAATCGATGTGAACCGATCCAAACCAAACCGGGTCGGTTTGGGTTAATCCGTTTAGGTGTGTTTTTCTCGGTTTTGGCCCGAACCGAACCAAACCGAAACCGGGTTGGTTCGGGTTAAACCGTTTAGGTGTGTTTTTCTCGGTTTTGGCTCGAACCGAACCAAACCGAAACCGAAGAACATAAATAGAAAACTGAAAACCGAACCAAGTAAGTCTAGTCCGGTTTCGGTTGGACCTGTTCAGCTCTGTTTTTCAGTTCGATTCAGTTTTTGGTCGATTTTGCTCAGCCTTAACTACATGTGTCTTATGGGGTGTTTGTTACTGCTTATATGTGAGGCTTATGAGCGTAGTTTATTTCAGCTTATATTTCATAAGCCCCAATTACGTAGCTTATTTTGAGACTTGTGAGCTTATATAAGTTTATTACGATACAGTAAACTTATATAAACCCATAAGTCTCGAAACAAGCCATAAAATTAAACTCTTTAAATAAAAACAAAATAAGATAAACTCATAAAAAGGGCAAAAGAGTCAGTCCATTTTCAAGATCTGAAAAATGACACCTACTACTTGCACCAAACTATATAGCATAGTATAAGTAGCATGGTTGAGTTGGTAGTTCCGCACACCACCTTGTTGCTTTGCTATTACTATATTTTATTAACCAACCTTGCCTTGCGGACTCCCCAAGAGACTACCTTTCTTTTATAAAACCAACTCCTCTTCCATTTTTACAAATCAAATCAAATCAAATCAAAAATGGCGTGTACAAGTTTCGTTAAACTTAACACATCATCAGCTTCATCATCAACTGTGTTTGGTCAACGATCATTCAATCAACGGTCAGGATCATCATCTTCCAGATCATCTCGTGTGTCTGTTATTCGTGCCGGATCTTACTCCGAAGAACTCGTTAAAACCGCTGTATATATTTCTTTTTCATTTTCATTTTTATTATTGTTTTAATTTTAATTTGTGTATTTGAGTTGATGATGATCTGATTAATAGTTTGTTAGGTGAGATTAGCTAGGGTTTAGTTACTATTTATTATAATTATTAAGTTTGGTTACTGTTGTGGTAGGCGGAGTGTTTAAACTCTGACTTTTTTTTCTTTTCTTTATCTAGCACCCTATCAATATTAGTAATTAGTATTACTAAAATGTTGACTTTTTATATGCACTTTACTTATTACATGATTAGACTTTATATTGTTTGGTAGACTTTGTTTACACTATTGAAATGATATATATGATAATTATTATAAGTCGAGTATGTATCGTTTACAAGTAATATACCTGCTTGCAGTCGTATAATATAGTGAATCTCGTGGCCCATACACGGTGGCGGAGACACAAGGGGGGCAAGGTGGACACGTGCCCCCCTAGCGAATATTTGTAGTGTAAACTTTTTAAGAAATCTGATTATTTTTGTAATTTGTCCCCTAACGGACGGACCAATTTGTAGTGTAGTTTCTAAAAATTATCAAAGTTTGTCTTCTCGACTATAACTGTCTGGCTCCCGCCCCTGCCCAAACATATGTTTTTTGGATTCAAATTTAGAGGTAAGGCTTAGCAGAACAGACCAAAAACCGAACCGACCATAATCGGTTCGGTTTTCGGTTCTGTATATTTATGATTTTTGGTTTCAGTTCGAGCCAAAACCGAGAAAAACACACCTAAACCGAATAAATGGGGCCTACACAAAACCGAACCGAGTCACTTCCCTTCGGTTTTGGTTCATGTTTTCCACAAAATCGGTTTTCGGTTTTGATTGGTTCCGGCCGGTTTTAACCCGATGCTCAGCTTTAATTATGTGTTCAAGTTTAGTGATGAAAAATTATAACTATATTAAACCACGTGAAGTGTAAACTAGTTTATGATCTTCGATCTATTGTTTATAACATTAACTTGTGATTAATTAGTTACATACTTGCAAAAGCTTTAATTTCTGTCATCAAAATATGATTAGCATTATTTTTCACTTCTTTAAAATGCAACTTAGAACCTTGTATTAAAAATAACAAGCAATACTAGGTCGTTCTCAGCTGGTTAAGTTGCCAACTAGAACGTATTATTGGGTTTTTATCGGCCAAACTTATCAATTTTAATGTGAGCTTAACGTGAACCTTTGATTACCCTGATTGAGTGGCGGACCCAAGAGTATAAGTTGACCAGGTTCACAAAACTTTTATGATAATACAATGGACAAATAAACATGACATGCAAACACAAAATTGTGGGATCAGGTTCATTTTAAGGAAATCAGGAATTTTGACCTAAATTTAAACTACTCGGAAAAAATCCACGTGGTTCATGGGAACCTCCTTGGGTCCCGCCCCTGAGTTAATGTATATACGATTACACTTTTTTTTATAGAGATAAGAAAAGTAAATGTTTCTCTTGGAAGAACTTTAAGAAAGAAGTTAAAACTCTTGATTTGTGAGTGATTACGTCTTATCCTTGTTAAGATACTTATTGTTTTTTTTTTTTTTTTGTGGGGAGTAGAAAACTATTGCATCACCTGGTCGTGGTATCCTTGCTATTGACGAGTCAAATGCAACTTGCGGAAAGAGATTGGCGTCTATCGGATTAGACAACACTGAAGCCAACAGACAAGCCTATAGACAACTTTTGTTGACCACTCCCGGCTTGGGACAGTACATCTCTGGTTCCATCCTATTCGAGGAGACTCTGAGAAAGAAGATGGTCGACTGCTTGAAAGAGCAGAACATTGTTCCCGGTATCAAAGTTGACAAGGTAAGACAAATTTTATCAACCGTGTGAACTATTTATTAAATGCTTTTGTTTTGTATTTATAACTTATCGAGTTACGCTCTACAGGGCTTGGTTCCCCTTCCAGGATCCAACAATGAATCATGGTGTCAAGGATTAGATGGGTTGGCTTTAAGATCAGCTGAATATTACAGTCAAGGAGCTCGTTTAGCCAAGTGGTGAGATATATATCACAATTAGTGTTCAAATAGTACAAAGATTTAGCCTAGTATTGATTTGATCCTCCTTTGTTATTTTGTAGGCGTACTGTTGTCAGCATTCCTTGCGGTCCTTCTGCTTTGGCCGTGAAGGAAGCTGCATGGGGACTTGCACGTTATGCTGCTATTTCTCAGGTTTATCATCTATTTGGTGCTTAACAATATATACTTGTGAACAACTATTTAATACTTGGAATTCATTATGTTTGTGATCAATCTGTGTAGGACAACGATCTTGTGCCAATAGTGGAGCCTGATATCCTTCTTGATGGGGACCCCTCAAGCGACACTACCCTTGAAGTAGCTGAAAAAGTTTGGTCTTAGGTATTCTATTAGTTGGCTCAAAACAATGTTCTATTTGAAGGAATTTTGCTCAAGCCCAGCATGGTTACTCCTGGAGTTGATCACAAGGAAAAGGCTGACCCTGAGACCGTCGCTAAATATACACTCACCATGCTTAAGAGGAGGGTCCCACCAGCAGTTCCTGGAATCATGGTGCGTGTATGCCTGACCATTTATCACATCCCTTTTTGTTTAAATTAGTTATCATATGCTCCAAGTGATTTTTTTTTGGTTTATGTAGTTCTTGTCAGGAGGACAATCCGAAATGGAAGCCACACTAAACCTACACGCAATGAACCAAAGCCCCAACCCATGGCACGTATCCTTTTCATATGCCCGTGCTCTTCAGAACTCTGTTCTAAAGGCATGGCAAGGACGTCCCGAGAACATTGAAGCCGGTCAGAAGGCACTTTTGACCCGTGCAAAAGCCAACTCATTGGCTCAGCTCGGAAAGTACTCTGCTGAAGGTGAAAGCGAGGATGCTAAGAAAGGAATGTTTGTTAAGGGATACACTTACTAAGAGTCTGAAGGCACTATTTAGATTGGTTTCCTTATTTTTATAAAGTTTTGGGAGTTGTCTTTTCCCGTTTTGGTATTTGGTTGTAATTTTGGATTTGGTTGAATAATTAGGTCTGTGAAGACGAAGGTGACCCCTGAATATGTGAAAGGCGAGGGTGTATTGACCATCTTAAAAGTTATGTCATTGTAGTTATGGGTCTTGGACAAATGTTTTAAAGATCTGTAAGATACGGCTAGTTTTGCGCAAACATGAATTTTAGTTTCTTTTTCCTGCAAATTTATTCACAGCATTTTGTTTACTTTGGTTACGGTTTGTGTCCCTTTGGTCACCTTTATTTTGTTTCTGTCATTATAAACTTTTGGGTAAACTGGTGCCATACAAATTGTCAATTGTATATATATCTATATCCACAGATGGTGGATTGGGTCGGTGAATATAGATCGGTATTTCCATCGCTAGACACGATTCAGTATGAACTATTGTTCAGATTTCGGACAGCTCATCGTAACACAACATTTTTTTATTGAACGAACTCAAATTTTATTCCAAAACTCTCCTCATTAAAGAGGTAAGTTCAGCAGGAAAGTTTACATCCCAGCAAAAGTTTACATCAGATTTTAGAGCAATATCCGCTACATGATGAGCAACACGATTACATATGCGGCAAACCCACGAGAACTGCAAATTAAGTCGGATGCCCAGTCTCTTATATCAGCTACTATTGCACCCACGGCCCATGGAGAGACGGACTCTGATGAAGAAAGAGCAATAGCATCTGTTGAATCTGATTCAATAATTGGACCGACCCAACCATTTGTCAAAGCAAGGTTACACGCGTTTCGTATTGCTAGTAACTCCATAGCTAGCAGCTAGCGGGGAAGAAGCTTGCCATCTTTCTCCAATACATGTAAGAATAGCTACTTTCGAGTCTCGGGCGACAATCCCAATGGCTCCTTGATTCAACTTAAAAGCTCCATCACAATTAAGCTTCACGACATTTGAAGTAGGGGGGACCCACTTAGGTGAACTCTCTTGAGAGGAGTGAGAATGAACCAAAGAGGAAAGAGGAGTCGAAAATTCAATATACATCTGAGGTATTTGCTATAGGAAGTCATTTTTATCCTCTCACGGTCTTTAAGGATGGCCATTTCGCCAAGCTTTCTGATCATTGATGAGTTAAAGGTCATTTAACTTGATGTCTGCTAGTCAACGGTCATGTTTGAATCAATGCGATAGAGCAACAGAGAGGTTAACAGTTATCGCTCTATCCATATGTTTATTCATAGTATTGTTCTGTTATTTCAACATAAAATCTTAGATAAAACAATTTCAGCATTGGTCACTCATGATAAATAGATATCTTGCGCGTACAACATCACAAAGCAGTTTACTGCAAGGGTTTACCACTACCCGAAAAGTAAGTATGCATTTTGACATAAGAACATGAAAAAACAATGTTCCTAACAAAAACGGCATGCTCTAACAAAATGGCATGACTATGTTTGTGACTTTTCAGTATAAAGTGCAGCATATATCTTTGTCCTCAGATCAGGCTGCATTCATCTTTGCAGCAGCTTCCGGTGATAATATGGCCTCTTACTCTCAAAGTGCAGGTTAAATATAGTTTGCTTCAACACATCAAGGTTTATAAAATGATGGTCGATAGTTCCAACACTATTATTCAATGAAAGAGTACATCGCAGTAGGCATTGCATAAAACTTGCAGCAGAGATTCAAATCGTGCTTTAAAACTGTACACGGGTGTAACATAAAGCATCTTGGATATCAGCCTTCAGCCTGCGCCAATAACACATATGATACTATGTTAGTTTTCCAAATGACATTCCACGACAAAAAATTGATGTGCATAATTACACTAGTGACAATATTCTATCCACACGAACAACAACAAAGTTTAGTCAAGAGGTTTCAAAAAAGGTCACGTCTTTATTTGAACTATAAGCTTAACGATAACTTTAAGGTTCTCTATAAATGATACTAATTAGAAAACTTACACCAGCAGAGTCATGATCAACTTGTCTTATTCATTTTCTATTAGATATCCTTTTGATGAAAAAGGGATTCCAGTCACCGTAACCTTTACTGAAAAAAAGGTCACTCTACCAAGTAGATATTGTATGCTTATTATTTTACTATTGCAATTCATATGTGCCTAAAGGCGTGATTGTAAATTTATAGCAGCGCATATATCTAGAACAATAAGCACACGAGCTTATGAAGGTTATTAAATCAATATCATGCCTCATTTCAAAAAAAATTATCTTAGTTGGAAATGAACATTTTGAAGCTAAAATTACCACAAAATTAC
>BQNB010052577.1:0-39225 GCA_026074375.1 Tanacetum coccineum
GAAAGTCAAGAAAACCCTAAATGAGCCCTAGTTGAACCCGTACTCCTGTTTCTTCAATTCTAATCCGTTTTAACCCAAACAAATTGCTAATCTTTGCTAATTACTTTAATCCTAGACCTTAAAAACCTATTTCATCATTCCTTAATCATTTATAACACAATGTACCTTGTTAAAACATTTGAAGAACCCGTCGAACCCAAAATAGACCCGGTTTACTTCTATGACCATTTTGACCTCTCTAAATTGCTACCAAGTCCAAATAACCAATGTGAACCTCTTCTAGAATCATAGTATCAGCTTACTAAGAAACTTTGACTTATTCTTGGTCAAATTTGAGAAGCATGGTTCGTCTTAAAGTACGTATATAAAATACTACTAGGCAAATCAATGATAAAAAGATTCCGGAAGAGATATTCCCGGGTCGTATGTCCCAACGAGGCTGCAATTGAAATTTATCCTTGTTTGAAGAGAAATTGACTGATAGAGAAACACTGATATAATTTAAAACTAAAGTTAATTAAATAAAACCTAATTTAATCTACGGGAAACAAGCAAAGGAAATGGGGATCTTAAAAAACTACGGGAAACAAAATTAGGTATCGGGAACCCTAAATACTAAAAATTTAGAAAATAAATGCTAAATTAAATTAAAAATCAAAATTAAATTCTAATTAACTTAACTTGAAAAATAAAGAAAACTAGAACTAAAACGGAGGTCGTTTGAATGTAAAACGAAAAGAAACGGTAAAACGCACCGGTAAAAACGGGTCTAAAACTGAAATTTGAGAAAAATAAAGCCTACACTGAATTTTATATTTTTCCTAGACACTAAATGACAAAAGAAAATTTTGCAAAAAAGAAAAATATTTTTTTATTAATTTTCTGATTTTTTATGAATTTATAAAGATTAAAAACTAGTTAAAACTAAGAAAATAGAAAAAGACAAAAAATAAAAGTTATAAAAATTCTGAAAAAATAAAATTAAATAAAGAAAAAGTTAACAATTCTAAAAATATAAAAATGCCCAAATTTTACTGATTAAATTAAAAGTAATTAAACTAATTAAATTTAAACCTAATTTAATTAATTAAATTAAATAAAACTAACTAAAGTTAACCTAAGGGACTAACAGTGAAAAGGATATAAGGACTAACTGGGAAACAACAAACTAACAAGGGGGATTAACTCTGTTAACCATAAAAGATAAATTTACACTAATGGTCCCTGAGTTGGACCCCGATTACAAAGTAGGTCCTAAGTGCTTATTATCAAAAAGCCAAAGAAGCAAAGTTGTAAAGGGGAACTAGGAGAACATTTTTCATAAAAGGTGCATAAGCTGAAATCCACTAAATAAGCCAGAAAAGTAGCTTTTTGGACTGACAGAAACTAAATAAGCTTATAAGCTTATTTTTCTTTCTTATTGGGATTTAAGCTAACAAAATAAGCTAAAATCTATGGGGGACAGTTAATAAGGAGAGGGGAGTCCTAAATAAGCTAAGGTATCTAGAATAAGCCCTAAAATAAGCTGGAAATGACTTATGACTTATGGCTACAGTGACAGTTTTTTTAAAGAAAAACAATAAAAGGGAACTTTAAGCCTAGAATAAGCTAACTAAATAAGCAATCTAAATTAAATAAGCTGCTAAACCTACTATAATACTACCTATAGAGCCTTAAAGGAAAAAACACTAAGAACCTAGCTTAGTTATGAAAATAAGCAAGAAAAGGTGGGTGAAATCCAGTTGCTTTAGCACCAGGGGAAATACAACAGTGAACAAGGGGGCTTTTTGAGCTTATGCAATAAGCTTATAAAAGCTTTTTACCTAAAACCAAGCACAAACAGATTAAAAGGGTGGGTCAAATGAGCATATTTTTCAAAGTTTGAGAGAGCTAGGGCTTAATTAAAACTGCTGATAATGGGGCTTAAAAATAACTACCAGTACTAACTTAAAGTTAGTACTGCTAGTTATAAGTTAGTACTGTTAAGTTAAGGTGAGTACTGTTAGCCTTAACGAAACACAATTAAACAGGAAATAAGCAAATAAGCTAAAACAGGACGTGCTTAAGCTGTCTACACAGCTTAAGTGGTTTAGCTCAATTTGTGGCTTATAAAATTTTGACAGAAAGCAAGGGAGACTTAAAAACTTATTTTTACACTAAAAAGATTGATCAAAGTGGCTTATTAAACTCCACACACTCAGCCAAAGTTGGCTGAGTGGTTACAACCCATTACAACCCCCATATGACCCATTTTGGGGTCTAAACCAAACACCCCCTTAAGTATAAATTTTGCTTCTTTTTAGCTTTTTAAAAGAAATAAAAGGGTGAAACAAGTTCATAAGCTGAGTTTAACAACTTTTACACGTTTTTATATAAGTCTAAACAGATTAAAAGGGTTTAAATAAGATTTTAAATTCTTGACAATGGCTATATCACAAAAAAAACTCTTAACTTGTATTAAGGCTGGAAATATTACAACATAAACTTAAAAATAAACTGAATACAACTAAATGCTTAAAAGAAAGACTTGAAATTAAAATTAAACTAAAAACATGGTAAAAAATGGTGTGTTGCTTCGGCTTGCTCTTTCTTCTTTTATAGCAGCTCAAAGTCTTTCTTTTGTCTTGGGTTGTGTTTGCTGTGAGAGTACAAAGCAATCCTAGCCCTTGCTTGCAAGTTGTGTTACTTCTGGCTCAATCTCACCATTGAAGGTCTTCGGGTTGTGTGATTTTGCCAGGGGGCATGGATTATAAGGTTGGGGAGGTGGGAACGGGTAGGGGGTTAGCTGTGAGTGTACTAGGGAGGTGGTTTGGCCTAGAAACCATGGGAGAGGCTGGTTTGGGTTTTGGCGCCAAGGGGGTTGAGGTACAGAGTTGGTTCGCAGGTAAATGGAAAGTTTGGGGAAGGTGCAAAAGCACCCCCCATCTTTCGTTCTCTTTTCATTTTCTTATAAGCCAAAAAAAAAACAGTTATAAACTAAGTTTAGAAAGTGACGCTTATGGCCCCTGTGGTTTGTATAACAAAAGAATAAAGAAAGGTTTTGGTAAATTGCAAAAATGGTCCCTCTGGTTATAAAACAAAAGGAAGTGGAAGGGTTTTGGCAAATTGCAAAACCAGCCCTTGTGTTTGGTTTTTCTATTTTTCTTTTTAAAACAACTTTCAAACTTGGCATTTTTGGCCCTTTTCTTTATTTTTTTCATTTTTAATTATAAAACAAGGTTTTTAACATTTACATTTTTGGCCCTTGAGTTTTATAAAAAAGTATGTATTGGGCTTGGGTTTGTGATTGGGTTGGGTCTTGTGTTACAAGCTGAGATTGGATGTAACTGGCTAAGATTGGGCCTTCAAAGTCTTTTCATAGTCTTTGTCAATGCACACAAAGGGCTGTTGTAATTGATTGAGGGCCCCATTTGGTCTTTACAGTTTCATAATTTAATACTATTGGGCTTTCCCGCCCATCAGATGGTAAGATTGCATCCAATAAGTATTCTCAGTTCCTCGGCTCCCGGTTTGAACTGCTGATTCATTAAATTGGAACTCTGACTTTGGCATTTTTGGACTTTGGCCTTGATTTTGCACAGTCTTTTCCATTCCATGCTCAGTTTTGTCATTTTGGCTTGGTTTTCTGTCTTTTTGATGATATCCACTTCCTGCACAATACAAATGCAAAACAAACATATATTTGGCAGTTTTTGTCTGTTTTTGGTCATTTAAGCTCGTTTTTAGAGGTAAAAGATATGTGTAATTAAGTACTTATCAATGTACACCGACTTCTATTGTGTCCGACAGAGATCTGAAGTTTACGTCTCGTTTTTGGAAAGGATTACAGAAAGCTTGGGGAACTCGTCTTAAGTTCAGTACATCATTTCATCCTCAAACTGATGGTCAGTGAGAGAGGACCATTCAGACTTTGGAAGATATTTTAAGGGCTGTGCTTGGAATGGACAGGTAGTTGGGATGAATAATTTGTGCTTGGTGGAGATTTGCTACAACAAAAAGTTAGCAATGATAGCATCAAAGGCAGCACCTTTCGAGCTGTTGTATGGTAGAAAATGTCGAGCACCTATTTGCTTGGATGAAGTAGGTGAACGTTTGATTGAAGGTCCGGAGCTTATCGAGATTACTAATGAGAAAGTGGCTGTTGCTAAGGAGAAATTGAAAGAGGCTAGATCACGACAGAAGAGTTATGCTGATAAGCATAAACGTGACTTAGAGTTTCAAGTTGGAGATCGCGTATTTCTGAAAGTTTTGCCCATTCAGAGGAGTTATAACGTTTTGGGATCAAGGGCAAGCCAGTCCTCGATTTCATTGGTCCGTAGTGAGATTCTGGAACGATTGGGAAGAGGTTCGTATCGTCTGCTCATCTCCGCGTTACGCACGTTCCGATGTCTTTCATGTAACTCTTTTGAAGGGATACCATATCATCCTTTGCATGTCGCATCTTATCTTTTTGTCAAATTCCACCTGATATTTGTTCTTGTCTGAGGAACCTGAATCCCATTCGGTGGGCTGGATCGTCAAAAAAGAGGTCATGAGGAAACAAAGTTATTCTTTTGTAAGATTCTTTGAAGAATCACCAGAGCGTGAGCTACCTGTGAGACCGAAAAGTCTATGCGAGCTAGTTATCCCTCATTTCTTTGTCTAGTTCGGTATGTGTTCGTTCGTTCTCATTTCGTTTTTCATTCCGATTCATTTCAATTTTCGAGACAAATTTTATTTTAGAGGGAAGAAGTTGTAAAACATAAAAATCAACAACAAGTGTAAAATTACCAAAATACCCCTAATGCAAGAAAAGTACATAAAAGCTTAAATAAATTTCATTTTAATTATAGAAATTATGAAAATACAACATATGGCAATTATGAAATTTTTGTAAGATTTAAAATACCTTATGTTATACAAGAAAAATAAATAATATTTATGTATAAATATATAAGCCGAAAATATTAAGATTTATTTATTTATACATTTACAAATTAAGTTAAATAAATATGGATAAATACTAAATAATTATGCAAAGTTAAAAATCAGATTTAATCCTATTTGAAAGCCCTTATACTCGGCCTAATATCCCTATTATATTTCTTTTATACTTTTCATTTGTTAAAATCCAAAAAAACTAAAATCCCGAAACCCTAAAATCTAAAAGAGGCGGCACAGAATTTTTCCAAGGCTTGCACGATTTTTCTAGGGTGTTTAGAAGGTCAAGGAAGGTGGGAAAAATATTGGAAAGATTGTTTAAGGCTTGGTTCAATCGGGGTAATTATTTTGGTTCGAATAACACAACCGAATAGCATAAATTCATAAAATCACCAAGAATCATCAAAGGTATTTTTGTATCTCAATTTTCATCATATTAATTCGTTCTATGCATGAGAAAAATTATCATGCATGTTATTTTGATTTTATAAATTAAAACATGTTCGAAACCCTAATTTTTAGCTAATTATGAAATCGGCACAAATAATATTTGTACAATTGATTTTATATTTTTCTAAGGTTTTTCATATCACATATAACTCAGATAAATTGTTGGAAAAATTTAGGAAGGATTCGAATAATTATTGGGGATTTATCATTGTTTGCCGATTTCGAATTAAAGGAAAAAGGAAAGAAATAAAATTAGGGTTAGGGTTTTGATAATTTTTCCAGGTGCATTTAATGCCAATGATTGGGAAATAATTATGTTTGTGATTGGGAAAAATTTAATTAGGGTTTTAGTGATTTATTTGTTATCCGATTTGCTATTTAAAAGTATAAGGACTTGTTTTGTAATTTCTGAAACTATGGGGTCTGTTTTAGACATGTTATTATATTTAATATATTCTGTATAAAATAAGTTGGGGGGTATAAAATGTCATATTGATATTATTTTGGATTAAAATGGTTAATTACATATAATAAGTAATTAGAAATTAATTAATTAAAATAGAGGGACTGAAATTGTAAATTCTGAAAAGTATAAGGTTTGGTTAGTATTTAATGTATAAAGTATGATTTTGTCATATTTGAATCTATAAGGGCTTGTTTTGTAATTATGGATAATTAAGGATAATGTTTAAATAATTAATAAACCAAAAGGACTAAATATGTAAATTATGTAAAATTAAGGGTTTGACTTGTAAATACAGAAAATGGAAGGTATAATCTGAATAAAATATGAAACTTTGATATTTACCCTTTTAACCTTGAAAATTGTTGATTTTGCATATTAAACCCTAAAATATGGAAAGTTGTCATATTTAACCCTAAACTTGTAAGGTTGACATATTAAGTCCCTAAGCTATTTAAAATACTTAATAGAATCTCAAATGATGAATATTACTAATTTTGGAAAGTTACTAAAAATGGAAAGTTACTAAAAATAGAAAGTATAACTTAAATGAATGGTTTGTAATTCGAATTCATCATTTCTTTAGGTTCGGTCAAGAGGGAGTGATTTTGATATTCCTGTGGTGTTTTCTTTGACTATTGCTTTGCTTCGGAATAAGGTACGGATATATCTACTCTCTCTTTAAACTTCAGTTGTTTGTACGGATATTCTTAATACCTACTTCTCTTTACTATTATTATGATTTATGCATTGCTTCGTTCGTTTCGTATTCGTACAGATATTCTGACCTTATCGTTAAGGTTTCTCATGACATATTCCTCTCTATCTTTGATTTCTTATGTGATTTACTACATTTGCTCTGAGCCTTTTATCTTGGCTTTCTTATATGATCTGTCATTATTGAGACCCCCGAGCCACTATTTGTTTCCTAGCCATGAAGGTAACATGGCCGTGTCATTGATGCACCTTTGGCATGACTCATGTGTGGGTGAGTGATTTCTCACACCGTCCCCCATTTGATATTATATGCGCATTATGAAGATTATTATTTGTTTAAGGGGCGTATGGATGCATCCTAGATTTGTTTTGTATTCGATGGATTATGACATTATGATATTTGTATATTTGGTGACTGATGTATGGGTGCATTCCACGTCTTTCACAGTTTGGAGTTCGCGACTCCATGGTTACTATGATATGATTTGTTTGGGCTTGGTAATTGGACTTGATTCGATTTTCTGATTCATCTTACCTTACACTATGAATTGACTTCTGATTTGTCTTACCTTATATTTGTATTCCTTTGATCATGTCTTGTGATATCCTTTGCACCTTATATCGTATCCTTTGATTTTCCGTTATCTTTTTGCATTCGATTATATATATCTGTTCACTGGGCTTTGGTGAAGCTCAGCCGCACTTTCTTTTCCTGCGGCAGGTATCTAAGCTAGGAGCTGGGGTTGCTTTCGGGATATGAGTGCTGAGTGTGGACTTACCCTAGAGATCTTAGTTTTGATATATGATTTGTTACTTTTCGAGACATTCGTTATTTCGGTTATTTCGTTTGGATATGTCTGTCCTTTAAGAACTTATGTACCTTAAGTCATGTTGACTTATTTTCCTTTGGTTATTTATTTGAGACTTCCGCTGTTTATGCTTGTGTTATGATTATGTATGCCTTTGATGTCACACCATATTTGTAATACTTCTACCCTTTTGGGTCGGGGCGTTACAGGTGATTTTATCTTTTTATATAGAAAAATTCAAATATCAAGTACGAAAAGTTATATTAAAACACTCACAATCTTATGAATGATTTAAGCAAACAGTACGCGACTATTATATATAATTATTAAAAAGAGAGTAAATTGCATAAATCGTCCTTAAAGTTTGGCCAAATTGCATGTTTCGTCCCAAACGTTACGAAAGTGCAAGGATCATCCTCACAAGGAAACCTTTGGTGCAAGTATCGTCCCTGCAGGGACGATACTTGCACCAAAGGTTTCCCCACAGGGACGATACTTGCACCAAAGGTTTCCCACATGGACGATCCTTGCACTTTCGTAACGTTTGGGACGAAACATGCAATTTGACCAAACTTTAAGGACGATTTATGCAATTTACTCTTAAAAAGATTTGAAAAACTATGCGTGATAACAAACTAAAATGAAATGAGGAACCCTACATCCATAAATTTTTTAATATAATCCACACAATGATGTATATGTTAATTTGTGGATGCAAATATGAGAAAAAAATCAAGTGGCGTATCATTATGTGAATTTGTTTTGATAAACTTTATGTGGATGTACCATTCCTCAAATTAAATAACTATATTGTTAATAAAATCAAGCTAAAAAATAAACGGATAAAATATAATGTTCACACTATTCGAAGGTTATGTTATGTTAAACTTTAATATAACAACAATATAAATCACATTTATTATGCCAAATTACATGTACATCATCTGAACAAAAAAAGAAGATAAATTATATCCCACCCATTGGCCCACTGTCCACTGTCCCACCCACTTTCACAATTCCCCGTTGTATCTTATTCTTCATCTTTTTAGAATGTAAACCATCGTAAAAACAACTTCTTTCCTTTAAAGAACACTCAAATTGATGGCAAGCTAAGAACGATGAGGGCACTTTGATTTTACGGGTGGGGGCATCAAACTTTTTTCTCATTAATTTTAGTTTTTTTTCTATATATTTTATGTATCGTCAAGATATTGGTTAGGGGCATCTCCTCCCACCATTACTAAGGTGGTTCCGCCCATGGATGTAAATGTTACGCGCCTAAATCAAAGTTCAAGTATGCGCACGTGCTAGACACACGAAAAAGTTCTAACAAACTTTCCCGCCAAAACTCACAACTATAAATACTTTCAGTTCTTTCATTAATCATGTTGGAAATTGAATTCTCTCTTCTTGTAACCGTTTGGTACAATCATCTATCCAATGACCAATCATTTGCTTAATCTCGAATTACATTATGCTTATTGTAGTTCTGATTAGCTTATTTTGTGCTTATTCGAATGCTTATTCCTATAGGTACCTATCAAGTGGTAGCAGAGCATTGTCCTGGCAATTTTCACCATTTTCTTAAATTCTGTTACGATTTAACTAATCCAGCTACTCTTCGATGATTCTGTTACAATTCCGGTTAACTTTCGATTCAAATTCCATTCACAAATACGTTATTAGTACAAACTTTTGTTTCCATTTCACAAATACTGCTTATAATGACATAAAATACTTCAATTCTTGTTCAGTTGAAGTTATGATTGAATTATAGATATAAATCAACTAAAAACAGTTTGAATTCAAAAATGGTGCCCAAACACTGGAGTGTGGTTCACTAGTAATCAATGTGCAAGGTGGTTCTGGTAGTAGTGCAGTGTTGATGACAAAGGGCGACAGTTGCTATGAACTGTATGCAAAATTTATAGGATGCAGAAGCAATAAATGGCTTTAACCCAAACGTAGAAGTAAATGGAGGAATAGGGGAAAGGAACACAAAAAGAAATGCAGGAGGTGGACAACAGTCACTATACACTCGCATGGCTAAGCTTGAGTTTACTAAGTTTTCAGGTGAGGATGTTGGATATTTAGGTGTGAACAGTTCTTTATCATTGATCAAGTTACTGAGGCAGACCAAGTACACCTTATCTCAATCTATTTGTGTGATAAAGCTCTTTTGTGGCATACTCAATTCATTAAGAGTCAAAGGGGTATGCTAATTGGGAAACATATAAACAAGTTGTATTAGCAAGATTTGGTATTGTAACTGATGATCCTATGTTTGAGTTAAAAAACTTAAAGTATGAAACCACTGCTAGGGAATATGAAGATGCTTTTGATGATTTGTTAAGCAGGATAAAGATTAGGGAGGATCATGCTATAAGCTTGTTTATGGGGGGTTTACCAGTTGAAATTGCAATGGGGGTTGGGATGTTTAAGCCTAGAAAATTAGATGATGCCTATTGTTTAACTAATCTGCAAGAAACTACACTTAATGCAGTTAAGAAGAAGAATAGGTTTAGTGGGAATAATAGCAGTAGTTCAAAGTTTAATACTTAGAATACCACCACCAATAAGCCACTATTGCCATTACCACAAGCTAACACTCTACAAGCCCCTAAGAATAACAGGAAACAATTAACATAGAAAGAGTATCAAGAAAAGAGGGCCAATAACTTGTGCTTTTATTATGATCAAAAGTACACCCTTGGCCATAAGTGCAGTGGTCAAATGTATCTTTGAAAGTCATGGATGACAGTGATACTAACGAGGAGTGTTTGGGAGAAGAAAAATTAGAAGAGTTAGGATAAATACCACAAATTTCTTTGAATGCAATGAATGGGATGCAAAATTATAGAACCATGAGGGTAAAAGGAACTATAGGAAAACATGTTATTTACATTTTGGTGGATTGTGGATCTACTCATAACTTTGTAGATCTTGAAGTAGCCAAAAGGTTGGGTTGTCAATCAAAGCACTTTCCTTATTTTGTGAACAGAAGGGGATGGTTATAACATAGCTACCACTAGTAAGTGTAAACAGTTCCATTGGAAATTGTAAGGAATTGATTTCTTATCTAATGTAATGCTTTTACCCTTGGGAGGTTATGAAATGATGTTGGGTATACAATGGTTGTCTACATTGGGTATTAAGTTTAACTTCAAGGATTTAAGAATGGAGTTTGTTTACAAGAAGCAAAAGATGGTTCTTAGAGGAACACCAAAATCAAGCTTGGAATGGATGACTAATGTAACACCCCAAAACCGGCTTTAGGTATTTTAATTATGATAATGCCATAAAATGAGTTTGACTGTGACTTTTATAAGTTTGAAGATGTGACGTGATTGGTTAGTCAAACCCGATGGTCAAGCTATAAGTCAATGTATATGTAAAATGGAAGTAGAAAATATGTTGTGTCACAAATATAAAATATATAAACTTAAGGGACTATGTTGTCCAATGATAAATGTGCTATATAAGTTAGGTGGCCAAAATTATAAGAAATAAGACTTGAGGGGCCATATGTGTCAAATAGCCAAACTAGTACCTAACTTAATGCTAGATAATTCCCTGGAGTTCTAAAAAGTTCTAGTAATTCTTATGTGTTGTGTCTGTGTTGACACAAATAAAAAGATGGTGGTTTTGATTATCAAGATTGATAGTGATTAAGGTTCCAATTCAAGGGCTAAGTTCATAGCAATAATCTCCTACATAAGTAAGTAACTCTAATTGAGTTAATTGAAGAATTAAGGGTTAGGGTTCATAGACCCAATTTGGGGGTTTTGGGTAATTGTTATCCTAAACTAAGTTTAGAAGTGCTTATGAACATGGATTAAGGTTATTTATCTAATTAAGAGCAAATTAGTGATTTTAGGGTTATGATCATGAATGATCATATAATGATAAAGAAAGATTTTAGTTATGATTATGTATGGGTCTAGACACCTTTGAATTACTATAAGAATTATGAAGTATTTATGGTTTATTATGATTTTGGCTTAGGAAGCAAGTGAGGATTGATGATGATGATGATGTTGTTGTTGTTGGTTTCTTAGCTTGGGTTCAATGTAAGTAAAATTGGTGATAATGTGATATTGTATTAAACAATTCCATCTTATGTGTTATGTCTAATTGTTAGCAATATTTTGTATATGAATGATGGTCTTTGAAAGTTGTTTGCCTAGTGTACCTTGAGAGGAGTTGAATAGAATAGTTTTGGCTAACTATTAAGATGCGAACTAGGTTTATGTTGCGGATAGTAAGGTATTAAACGCTATAAATTATTTAAGAGACGATGTTGTAATGGTTTAATGCAATATATGGTGAAGATAAGTCTTGTGAATTGATGATTGAATGTATATGACATTTAATATGTATGTTTAAATGTAAGTGAATCCATGTTTATCCCCCATTTTACTTACTAAGCGTAATGCTTACGATTTAGATGCTTAATGTTTAGTAGGCTCTTACGAAGAAGGTAAAGCATTTGGTAAAAGGTTATGATTAGAAGCAAGGAATAAGTATAAATGATTATTATCAAGTACTATTACTAGTTACCAAGCTCATATCAGGTTGAACCCCCAAAGGCCTCGAAAACCGTTCGAAAAGTCTTGTTAATGGACTTAAATTCAGTGTCTTATTGAAGGATAAATGTTATGTTATGTCGTTTAAGTTTGTATGAAAAAGGTCGAAACAGGTGGTTGTAAAAGGTGTTTGGTAACCCCCGTGAGTTTATATGTTTCGGGTCATTTAGACTATAAATGTTGATGAAAAAGATATAATGTGTTGTGTCAATGAATTCTGGAAGGTTTTATGAGGTTTCAGATTAAGACAGCCGAGTTAGGAAAAAGGGAACTTTCTGTAGTGGCGTAATCTTTTATTTACGCCATAAAGTATTGGGTGGAAAGAGTTTACGTCGTAACCTCTAGGGGAGTTTACGCCGTAACCTCTTATCAGATAAGGTTTTTATCAATTTTGTTTTCGTCGTAAAATGTAAATCGTAAAGAGTTAGAATGAGTTCCTTATATCGTATGAAAGCTTATGGAGTCTATTTTATGATAATGAAACTTTCAAGGGTCTAATTTTAATGTATTTTAAAAAGTATATTAAGGAATGACACAAGGTCATTCTTGGTCTCACGTTTTCGCAATGTTTTTGATTTCGAGTCAAATATCGAGTCTGGAAAAGGGCGTTTCAACTTGGTATCAGAGCTTCAGTCTAAGAGAAGTAGGTTTCCACTATAGGATGCCTAGACTTAGACCACTCATAGATGCTTTGCCATAAGTTTAAGTAACAAAGAATGTTAATGCCTTAGTAAGATAAGGTAGTTAAGTGTTTGCGGCAAATAGAATGATGATGCTTAGACAAATTAAGATTATGCGAGGTGTTGTAGTCATTGGGTATATGACTTTGATTGCAAATAGAATGATGAAATAAATTGCTTATTAGAAAAGTTATAATTGAAGTTGTTTATGTAATTATGTGATGTAAGTATATGAAATCTATTATATGTCTAAATATTATATGAATGCAAGATCTATGCTATGTTAATTATATGTATAAGTAACATAAGATGTATATGGTGGTATGTGTTAAGAAGTGCTTGATGCTAAGATAAATACATATAATTGTATTCTAATAATTAATAAAAATGAAAGTAAGCAAGTATGAGCTAAGTAAATGTGAAGATGTCTGAATTATGAAAAAGTTGCTTAATGAAGAAGTATTGTATTGAGTGTAAGTACTTGTATGAATTACTAATAAAAGTTGAAGTATGATAAGTCGTGTAATGTAAAAGGCATGATAAAGTATTATGTAATGGTATGATATGACTAAGTATGAGACGTATAAGAATGATAAAGAACGAAAGCAACCTCGTTGATATATGAAAGAAATGTATTATGTATAAAACAGATAAACAAGTGTATCATAAGGTAAATCAAACGAATGAATGGTAAAGAATGAGTAGAATCATATTAAGGAATGAAAGAGACGTATGTGATAAATAAAAGTAAAGTAAATGAGTATATTATAATAATAACCTATGTAAGGTTATAAGTGAAAAGTTAAGCGAACTAGATGATGCTTGGTATAGAAAAATGAGTAAGTTGTCAACTGGGGGTTGACAAGAGAATGATGAATGAAATGTGAAAACTTATAAGTATATGTAATATTGAGAATGACAAGAGTTATTTAATCTCGCGTAAGATAGTGAAAGAAGATAAAGTGTGAAGTAAAATGACTTAAAGCAATGAAACCATAAGTTTATATTCTTTTATTTGCATTGATTGGAACGCTTCTTAATGTAAATAAAGGGGTATAGATGAGTGCGCTTATGTGTTCTCGGCATAACATGATAGGAATTAAGGAAGAAGAAGGTGAGAGTCTAAAAGTAGTTAGATATCGTAGGAAATAAGATAAGCATAATAAGAAGTTGAGTACGACCTTTAGAAGAGACTTTAGGGAGAAGGCTAGGTTTAAGACGTTAAGAGTATATAACTAAGGATGAAAGTTGAATTAAAGTTATAATATGCCTTATGGCATTGTTATAATGTAAGTGATGACTACGAAGGTCGCTAAGTTATATAAGCACTTTTAAATAAATATGGAAATATTGGCTAAAGTTTGAATGTATGAAGTCAAAGGTATTGAATTTCCAAGCGACTTATAGTCCTTGATGAAAAATTTACTAAAAAGGAAGTAATGAAAGTAAAGTGTGATAATAGAAACGACGAAAGGAATGTCAAAATGACTATGGTAAATAAGAAAGTTTAAAGCTAATGTTTGCGTATGATAAGTCAAGATAATGCAATTTCTAAAGGGACAAGTAGTTCTTAATGAAATTTTGGAAAAGAAATGAATGTGAACGTATTGAAATAGATAAAAAGATACTAAAATGAAATAATCGAAAAGGATAAATGTCACCTAGATAATGTTGGTCAATAAGAAAAGCGTAAATGTGATAGAAATGAATGTGAAGTATTATGGGTTAAGGATAAATAGAGGTATTATAGCGTACCTAAAGTTGTAAAACCATATAGGTTGATGCAACTAGTTAAGTATATGCATGAAAATGCTAAAATGAAATAAGGAATAAAATGTCACCAAGTTATGGTCAATATAAGACGAAGAGATTTCAAAGATGAAATCTAAATAAGAGGGATAGAATTGTAACACCCAAATCCTCCTGCTCCTAAGACTGCCAAACAACTGGCTGCAAGAAGGAATCAGGAAAGAGTTAAAAGCATCTTGCTTTTAGCAATACCTGATGAATACCTCCTCGAGTTTCACAATTTTTGCTGATTTATAAATCACTGCTGGGAGCAATCAAAATCGAGATTTGGTGTTAATGTAGAATTCCAAGAAAATGCAGAAAACAGTTCTAAAACATCAATTTGAAAATTTTTCAACTGCATCAAATGAAAGCTTTCGACAAAGCTTATGATAGATTCCAGAAACTGATAAGTTCAATTGGAGGTTCATGTGCTCCAATTTCAAAGGAAGACATTAACCAGAAGTTCCTTAGAAGTCTCCTTCTTCATGAATCAGATTTGCCCTCATCATGAAAATAAGCAGACATTGATGAGATAGATATTGATGACCTTTTACAACATCCTTAGAGTGTATGAAGATGAATTGAAAAGGTCTTCAGGTTCCAACTCTTGCATTCTCAGAATTTGGCTTTTCTCTCCTCTAAAAATACTGGCAGTATTAATGAAGTTAGTTGCTGCCTAGAGGAGATTTTTTGGGTTCGTTAAACTGCAGGTGGGCAAATTAATTCAAGTTCCATCTACTCCATGTGCTCATGATATAGCTTACTCCTTCCTTACACAACCAACAACCAGTCCTCAACTTGAGAATAAGGATTTTCAGCAGATGATTGAGATGAATTGGAGGAACTAGATCTTCGATGGCAGGTGTCTATTTTTACTATCAGAAGTAAAGAGGGGGGGGTGGTGGAGTTCATTCAAAGGCAGGAAGGAATTATAGACTTTAAAGAAAAACGACATGTTTCTCTTGACAAGTCAAAGATTGAGTGCTACAGACTGTCAACAGAAAATGTGCATTTTGCTAGAGAAATGTAGATCTGAAGGAGTCAAGAAAGAAGATCTTTATGGTGACAATGGCAAGGAGCAAGCGACCAACAAAATGAATCTATCATCACAGGCACTGGTGGGCTCAAGATGGTCTAGGAGCTATAACTTGAGCACTGATGTTTGATGTAGAACCAGTTCAACTATGCTTTGATGGCAATCTCCTCTTTTAAGCTCATCAGTTCTTCTGACATGAGGTACAAAAATGATTCTAAACAATGTCTTGAATTATTTAAATGTCTTCAGAAGGAATGAGAAAGACGAACTAAGATACTGAAAGAAAAATCATAACAAAGCAAAACAAAAATATAGGGGTTATAAATAGCATTAGAGCACTAGAATCCATGATTATTGACATGAAAAAAAA
This sequence comes from Tanacetum coccineum, assembly GCA_026074375.1. Lineage (NCBI taxonomy): Eukaryota > Viridiplantae > Streptophyta > Magnoliopsida > Asterales > Asteraceae > Tanacetum > Tanacetum coccineum. The sequence continues at coordinate 15,823 of BQNB010052577.1, forward strand.
AAGTTAGCTTGGGGAGAGAAATATGAATTTCAGAATTATGGACTTAAATGTAAAGAAATAAAAAATTAACAAAGTTTAAATCAGGAAATTAGAGAAGGCGGTTAAAGAAATAGATGAGTTAAAAGATAAGATTGAAATGGGAATTAATCGACCAAAGACTCTTGAGGAAATAATAAAAGTCAAACGAGTGCTAGAGATAAACTGTTTAGGTTAAAACACACAATTGAATATGATAAGTAGCAATCATGAAACGATAGTCAGAATAGTTTAGAGTATTTTTTATGTAGATCAAGTGATTGATGAGCATATACCAGAACATGATGAAATTTTAAAGAAATGGTATAAAGTTAATTCCTCCTCCAAAATAGAAGAACTTCTTAAACCCAAGAGTTGATAAAACTTTTGCTGGGTTTAGATTAAATATGCCCATAAGGAAAAAAATCATTGGACTCACAAACAAATGCTACAAATACTGTAATGCCTAAGTAGTCCTTGAACAGTTGTGTCCTAAGTCCTAAATTAAACAAAGATAGCGTTATCATTGAGGATTGGACCTCAGATGATGAGGAGGAAGTGTCTGAAGTGCAAAAAGTTAGACCTGAGAATCAAACAGTTAAGTCTAGAGATGATAAAAGTGGTCAAAATTCTCATAAAACAAGGAGTTGGTTTTAGGAAAGTAAAAGCCTGTTTTGTTTGTAGAAGTACTGAGCATCTGATAAAAGACTGTAATTTTCATGACAAAAAGAGTCAAGAGTCTAATCTAAAAAATGTGGTTAATACTGGAAAAAGGGAGATCAAACCAGTATGGGATAATACCAAAAGAGTTAATCATTCAAACTTTTTCAAAATACCCACATTTAAGTGAGACTTTTGTCCCAGCAGGTGTATCAATAAGAACAGTTTCATAGGCCAAGTATTAATACTGCTAGATCTGTTTGTACTGCTAGGCCAAGTATTAATACTGCTAGGCATTTAGATACAGTTAGGTCTGTATTATTAATACTAGACTCAATATTAATACTGCTATGCATAGTTAGTACGGATAGAACCAAGTAATAAGTACTGCCAGGCCAATGATATATTGCCATCCACATGGAGTACTACTAGTCAAGTCATGCTACCAGACCAACTTACCCAAAGGTTCAAAATATGACTGCTACTGGGACAAGAGCAGCAGTTAATATGGGTAAGGGTAAGCTGAATACTGACCTTAAAAGAACAAAATGGGTTTGGAGGCCTAAGGGAACCTACTTGGATCATGTGTCCAAAGACAATGGATCATTCATGCTTAAGAAAGTTGAGTATGTTTACCCTAAAAAGGTATTCCAAGTCTGTAATGGCTTGGATCCCTAAGAGAAACTAATCTCTACCATTTGTCCGGCAAACCAGAGATCTTGTTACAAGGATCAACAGTGGTTGATAGTGTTGCTCTACCATATGACTGGCAACAAACTTATCTTTCATACTATGAAAGATTACAATGGAGGCTTTGTGGCTTTTGGAAGTTATCCCAAAGGAGGTAAAATAAGGGTAAAAAAAGATCAAAACAGCTAATTTATACTTTTGAGATGTTTTCTTTTTGTAGAAGAACTTAAGTTTAACCTTTCTTAGTCCTCACAAAATGTGTAACAAAAAATATTGTTACTTTTTATCGAACTGAATGCCTTATCTTGTCTCCTAGCTTTAAACTTCTGTTGAAAGTCATGTTATACTTAGAGCTCCTAGAAGAGATGTGTATAGCTAAGATTAAAAGGAACATTGTTCCTTCTGGAATATAACTTGTTTATAAGTCAAATGCAACACAGATAGTCTAAATTATGGCACAGGAGATTTAGGTCATGTTAAATTTTCAAAAATATAAATATACTTAGTTAAAGGTCACCGAAGAAAAGGTTACCTTCAAAAGTTTTTATGAATGACCACACTTGTGTTGCCTGCAAGAAGGGTAAGCAACACAAGGCCTCCTGTAAGGCCAAGTTAGATAGAATCATTAGAAAGCCCCTAGAATTACTTCATATGGACTTATTTGGACCTGTCTCTGTAGAAAGCATCAACAAGAAAAGGTACTGCTTGGTTGTGACTGATGATTTTAGCAGATTTTAGTTGGTATTTTTCATAGCTACCAAGGAATGAAACATTGAAATCCTTTGTAATCTTATCCATAGGCTTAGAAAAACAATTGAATCATGAATGTTAAAATCATTAGGATTTGATAATGGGACAGAGGTTTAAGAATTAAGCTAGAATTGAATTATGAGCTAAGAAAGGAATCAAAAGGAGATTAGTGGTAGCTAGAACTCTACATCAGAATGGTGTTTCAAGAAAGTAAAAAACATACCCTAATTAAGGCATCTAGAACTATGTAGCAGACTCACTTTTACCTATCCCATTTTGGGCAGAGGCAGTTAATACTGCTTGCTATGTACTGAATAGGGTATTAGTGACCAAACCTCAAAATAAAGACACCTTATGACTATAATGTGTAAATCACATATATTATTTTATGAGTACCTTTTGGGTGCCCCATTGACCTATTTGAACACCTTAGATTCCATTGGGTAAATAATGGATAAAAACTGAATGAAGGTTATATGCTTGTATACTCTTACCTCTAGTAAAGCCTTTAAGTATACAACAAAGGTACCAAAAGGTAGAGAGAGAATCTGCCCATAAATTTTTCTTGAAGATCAAACCTAAGTGTGCAGGAACTGGTCTAATTTGATTGTTTGATCTTGATTTTCTCACCAATTCAATGAATTATATTCCTGTTAGTGTAGAAAAATTAGGTTGAATTAATGCAGGTACACAAATTCTTATGTTGCAGTTCAACAGGGAAGATAAAGGACTACACAGGAACACAAACTGCTTCCACTACAAGCCCGCCCCTCCCCCCACCTCATAGGACAAGGATTCCAGTAAAGGATGTTGTTCAAGTTGCACAAGAAAAACCTTCTGAAAATGCTTCTCCAGACAAGGATATCCAAGATTCAGAGGATGCTGCTGATAAGGAAGAACAACATCAGATGCAAGATAATAAAAAGATTACAAGGATGAACTTGAATATGTTGGTTACTCAAAGATTGGTTTTGCTAAATCTATGGATGATTGTTTACAAGACAAGCCTTTGAAGAAGAAAAGAGGAGAATTGCATCTCAAAAGAAGGCAGCTCAAGCTACCAGTACTAACCAACTTAGTACTGATAGGCCATCTGTTAATACTGATAGGCCATTTGTTAGTTCTGATAGATCATTTGTTAGTACTGATAGGTCTAACACACCCACTGTTAGTACTGCTAGTACTTCCACAGGTGCAAATGTAAATGGATCATCATTTGTCTATCTTGGAGGCAAAATACCTATTGATGCATCTACTCTCCCTAATGTTGATTTACCTATTGATCTAAATATGCCTGTCTTGGAAGATGCTTCTGATACTCTTCCAAATGATATAATATTCAATGGAGCTTATGATGATGATGAAGACGTGGGTGTAGAGGCTGATTTTAACAACATGGATAACACCATTGCTGTTAGTCCTATTCTCACACTCAGAATTCATAAGGATCATCCAAAAGGACAAATTCTAGGAGATCCTACATCAGCAGTTCAAACAAGAGGGAAGATTCAAAAGGCTTCTTCACACAACAAGCTTGGTAAAGATACATTCACGAGACAAAACAGAACAAACAACAAGGAACATAAGAACTATCTGTTTCATGTTATCTCCACTCAAGAAGAACCCAAGACTATATCACAAGCCTTACGAGATAAAGTCTGGTTGAATCAATTCAAGAGGATTGCTTCAAGATCAAACTAACAGAGGTTGGGTACTTGTGATTTGCCATATGGGAAAAAGGTAATTGGCACAAAGTGGGTCTTCAGAAATAAGAGGGATGAGAGAAGTATTGTTGTGAAAAACAAAGCACGGCTTGTAGCACAAGGGTTTAGACAGGAGGAAGGTATAGATTATGATGTATTTTTGCACTTGGTTGCTAGAATTAAGGCAATTAAGGTTATTTTTAGCTTTGCATCAAAACCAGTAGGGTATTTACTGTCTACCAAATGGATGTTAAAAGTGCATTTCTCTATGGCACTATTAAAGAAGAGGTGTATGTTCATCAACCTCCAGGCTTTGTTGATCCTGCTCATCCAAACAAGTCTATAAAGTGATCAAAGCTCTTATGTCTACATCCAAGCTCCTGAAGCTTGGTATGAAGACACCTTTTCTTTTCTGATGGAAAATGGTTTCAGAAGAGGTACCATAGATAAAATATTGTTTATCAAGAAGAAAAAGAGTGACATTATGTTAGTCCAAGTATATGTGGATGACATTATTTTTGGTTCTACAAAGAAGTCTATGTGTATAGAGTTTTGAAAGAAGTAAGCCCAAAATATTCCAGATTTTGGGAAAAAGTTCCTTATGAGAACCTCACATTTTTTTTAGGACTACAAGTGAAGCAACAATCTAATGGAATCTTTATTAGTCAGGATAAGTATGTAGCTGACATCTTAAAGAAGTTTGATTTTTTATCCATCAGAACAGCTACTACTCCTATTGAGTCTAATAAGCCTCTGGTCAAGGATGAAGATGGTGTAGATGTAGATGTACATGTCTACAGGTCTATGATTGGCTCTCTAATGTATTTGACTGCATCAAGGCCAGACATCATGTTTGCTGTTTGTGCCTGTGCTAGATTTCAAGTCACTCCAAAAGTTTCACACTTAAATGCAGTAAAAATAATTTTTAGGTATCTCAAACATCAACCTAAACTTGGTTTATGGTATCCTAGGGATTCACCTTTTGAACTTGAAGCTTACTCAGACAGTGATTATGGAGGAGCCAGCCTTGACAGAAAATCAACAACAGGTGGATGTCAATTTCTTGGAAGAAGATTGATATCTTGGCAATGCAAGAAGCAGACTATTGTGGCAAATTCTACTACTGAGGCAGAATATGTTGCAGCTACAAATTGTTGTGGGCAAGTATTATGGATACAGAATCAGATGATAGATTATGGTTTCAATTTCATGAACACCAAAATCTATATTGATAATGAGAGCACTATAAGTGTTATCAAGAACCCTGTTGCTCATTCAAGGACCAAGCAATTGAGATTCCATTCCTATTATTAAAAGAGATTGTTATGAAAGAGACTAATAGAGGTTATAAAGATTCACACTGATCATAATGCTGCAGACCTTCTCACCAAAGGATTTGATGTCACCAGGTTTAACTTTTTAGTTGTGAGCATTGGAATGTTAAATCTGTAGCTACATTTGAGGGGAGGTTAAAATTGTAAAGTTTGTAAAGTGTAGTGAGTACTTCTAGTTAAAATTAATACTGCTAGGGTATTAATTCTGGTAGTTAGAAAATAGCTAGTTATAGTTAATAATAGATTATAGCATTTTTCTAGTTTTTAACTAACTATTTCAGGATAAGCATGGATTTGAGGATGGATAGAAGTTGTGCTGCAAATTATTCTTATACATGGTCTATAAGTACTAAGTACTAAAGTTAATTCTGGTAGTCTATAAGTTAATTCTGATAGTTTATAGGTTAATTCTGGTAGTCTATAAGTTAATTCTAGTAGATTATATTAGTACTAGTAGGCTAATGTTAAGTCTGGTTGATGACCGTTGGTGTTGGTGAGGGAAAATTGATTTTTCTTATATTACCGTTAGAGATTTTTATGGCGCATACTTCTAACATAGGTTTTCTATTTGGATAATTACTGCACTTTCTTCAATAAAATATATTTCTTTACTCTAAAAAAAACTTCTTTTACACATGGTTCAATAAGAAACCTTTTATTAATCGATAAAAATTCAATTCCCTCTCTCTACCAGCACTTCGTAATTCACTCGAATCAAACCCAGGATTAGAATTTAAATTCTTACGATTTTTGTTCATCAACAAGTCCATATGGCCAATCTAAAGTACTCTGACAAGCATAACATGGTCGCTTTCCTGAAGAAACCAAATGAAAGTGTTGGTTTCACTGAGGTAGTAGATTTCCTTAAAGGTACATCTCTCAGGTATGCCTTAACTCATAATCCTACTATCTATGACTCCCTAGTCAAACAGTTCTGGCAAACTGCCACAGTCAGAACACTTGCTAATGGGACTCAACAATTAATAACATCTATAGACTCTACAGAGTATAATAATACTGAGCATCTGTCGGAAGTAAACCTTCAATTGGCCAAATGCAGACAGGAAATACATAATTTATCTGATGCTGAAATATATGTTGGATTAGCCACATTAGGGTATGTTACTGAGGGCAAATTAACTTTTTGGAAAAAGAATTTTACACCCCAATGGAAATTTCTAATCCATCATATTTTACACTGCTTAAGCCCTAAGTCTGGTGGATGGGATCAATTTGGTAGTACTATTGCTACTGCATTAATCTGTCTATCTAGCAATAGGGTTTATAATTTTTCTAAAATGATTTTTGATGGGATGGTTCATAACATAGAGAGTAATACAAAAATTTTAATGTATCCAAGGTTTTTACAAATTATTTTGGATATTACAACTAAAAATAAAGGAAGGTATTTAGCCCTCACTTTGACCAAAAAGATTTTTGCAAACATGAAAAGGGGTTATGCAGGGGATTTTGTACCATTGCTGCCTGCTATGTTGGCAGGTGCAGCTATGGATCCAGGTGAAGGATCAGCACAACCAGTTGAACCTCATCACACACCTGTTGATCCACTACCATCCACATCCCTACCTCCTTATCAATCACCACCTCATTCACCTTATCAATCACCACCTCATTCACCACTTCAATCACCACCTCACTCACCACCTCATTACTCACCACCTAGGTCCTATGAAGCACCTCTCCCTGAAGGTAATACATCAGGAAGTGCTGAGGACAGTATGCAACTTAAAGAATTGATGGATATTGTACCTAAGTTGGTGACCAGAATTGAAACTTTAGAGATAGAGCTACAACAGACAAAGACAACTTATGGAAAGGCAGTTCTCACCTTGGTTAAAAGGGTAAAGATTTTGGAAAAAGCAATAAAAAGAAAGACACAGAAAGTGGTAATATCTGAGTTAGAGGGTGAAGAACCAGAGGATCAGGGGAGGATAATTCAGGAAATTGATGATGATCCTCTAGTTTCTTTGGTAAGAGAATCCATGAAAATGAAAGAGAAGTCAACAGATTTTGTTACTCCTACAAAAGCTTCAGGGGAGGCTCAGGAAGAAGATATCAGTCCTATAATCTTGGAGGCAGCCAAAACATTGTCAAAGGTTGCTTCTCAGGGTGTTAGCAAGGTAAAATCAACTGATAAGGGCAAGAGATATAGGAGGAGAGCAAGGTCAGTGGCTAAGAATATTAATACTGGATTGGATGCTGAAGAAGAGATTAATACTGGTAGAGAAGAAATTAATATTGGTATTGAAGAGGTTAGTACTGGTAGTACTAAAGTTGATTCTGGTACTGCTAGTAAAAGGGGTCAAAGGGAAGGAAAGGCTCCAATGGTTGAAGAGGAAATCCAGGCTACTCACAAAACTAAAGAACAAATAAGACAAGAGGAAGCTGGATTGGAAGAGGCTATAAAATTGCAAGCTCAAATGGATGAAGAAGTTGCAAAGCAGATTCATTTAGATGAAATGGTAGCTAAAAGAATGGCAGAAGAGGAAGCATTATCAGAACAACAAAAGAAAAGAAAAGCTCAAGTTCAATTTGAAGCTCAATATTATACTAATAGAAGATTGGTATGCTATATGAGCTAAGCAATAAGCAGAATGCAGAGTTGACAAAACATGTGTTGGGGAAACGATATTGCCTGACAAGACTTTTCAAAAAGATTAGTAGATATGGTGAATCAAATGAAGAACACTTTGCAGAGAAAGATCTAAGGCAAAGAGAAAAAACCCATGACTCAGTCCACAGTTGAGAATCTCACGTGTCAAACTAGCTGAAAAAATCAAGAAACTTAAAGCATTCTCAGAAAAGAGTTGAGTTGGAAGAGATTTAAAGAAGAGTATTTATAAGTAGTTTAGCAGAATTGAACACTTTTGTTCCTATGGATTTTGAAGCTACAAAGGCAAAATAGAAAAGATTAGGAGAAAGAGCTCAGACAAAAACTTCAAAGAAACAAAGGATTGATGATAAAGATGTTCCAGTTATAGGAGAAAAAGTTGCTGAAGTAAAGGAAGAAGAGCCAATAAAAAGAACAGGAAAAAGAAAGAAGCAAAAAGGCTAGGAAAAGTAAAGTGTTGAACAAGAATGCCAAGGAAGATTCAAGAGACTGATAAAGAGGAATCAGTGGAAGCTATGAATCCTACTCCTTTGGCTACAAAATCTAATATTGTGGTAAATTGGAAGATATTTCAGCAAGGTCAAAGAAGTGTTTATCAGATAATGAGAGCAAATGGAGCTGATACAGTCTACATGAGCTTTGGAGCTATGATTAAAGACTTCACAAGAGAGGATCTTATAGAGCTGTACAGGTTGGTAATGCAGAAGTATGGAACAAATAGGCCTGAAGATGCTTATGACAGAGTGCTTTGGAGTGACCTCAGGACTATGTTTGATCCACCTCTCAATGAAGATGCTATTTGGAGCTTACCACTTCAACAGAAGATGATTAATTAGAGGTACTATCCTAATTGTGCAGTACATTGCCTAACATTGGAGGCATCTACTATATATATGTTAGCAGATAGGAAATATCCTTTGTCAAAAGATGCTTGCCAAGTGATGCTAAAGATGAAGCTTCTAGATGGAACATGAGAAGTTTTGTTATCAACTCTTAAAGATGATTGAGAAGCAAGCTGGGATAAGAAAGTGATGAGTCTCTCAGTAGCAGTGAGCATATTTTTGGAAACTATGGACTATAATGGAAGTGAGAAGGGTTTGGGTGTTGGCTAACCACCACACAACAAATGGTCATCAGTTCACCATGCTTAATAGGCATAAGAACTGGCTAGTCCAAAGCAAACGGCTTTGGTAAAGACTTCTCAAATCCGTTAATGGTTGACAGTTTACCAAAAACTGTATGGTAATCAATGCACCATAGTATTGCACTAAAGCATTGGCTACTCCAGAGCAAACGGCTACTGGTAAAGAGAACTCAAATCCGTTGATAGCTGATAGTTTGCTAAAAACTATAAGGTTATCAATGCACCTTGTTATTGCAATGAAGCATTGACTAGTCCATAGTAAACGGCTCATGGTAAAGACATATCAAATCTATTGATGGCTGGTAGTTTGCCAAAAACTAAAAGCCGTACTTATTTGATGTTGTTTGTGTAGCTGTGATGAAGAGAAGACAAAGACTTAAAGACAAAAGAAGCTAAGGACTTAAAGAAATGCTTGGATACAAATTCTCAAAAGCCCAAAATGAAGACAACTGAAGAAACTTGAAGTTCACAAGTGAAGTTCAAGTTTAGGGGAGGATTGTTAGGAATTTTGTATACAGACTTAATTCCTGTTATTTTAATTATAGTTAAGTCCACTAGTTTACATAGTTAGTACTGGTTATAAGATTCATCATAGTTTATTCTTGGTATTGTTAAATAGTTAATACTGCTTATTAAAAGTTAAGTCTGCTTACGCATATATTATAAGATTTAAAGATTATGCATAGAGATATCTTAAGAAAGGATAGCATTATCTTATACACGTTTTGTAAAGCCCATTAGGGTTTCCCTTAGTCTATAAAAGAACCCTAGGCCAAGGTTAGTAGATATTTTTCATAGTTCTACACAAGATCATCAGAGATCGAATAGTAATCATAGATTTTTGTAAATCTGTAAACCTATGCAGATTCAAAGTTTAATATAAAAGTTCTTTTGTGGTATTCATTATTGTTCTTCTTAGCATTATTGATTAGATTCCGCATAATCAATAGTGTTCACTTAGTGTTTCAATATTGTTGCTTTAGAATTATCTAAAGGAACAAACTATCTGCAAGCTGAAGGTTTAGATCTATTCAGTAAATCGATCCAACAAGACATTATCAGCCAAACACATGTCAACCTATGAGAAGGAATTTTTGGTTGTTGTATTAGCTCTAGAAAGATGGAGGGGTTACTTGCTAGACAGGCACTTCAAAATGAAAACAACTCACTTTAGCCTCAAATACCTTTTGGATCAAAGAATTAGTACCTCAACCCAAATGAAATGGCTACCCAAACTTATGGGATTTGACTATGAGATCCTTTTCAAGAGGGGAGCAGAGAATGTGTCAGCGGATGCTTTATCTCAAATCTACAATGAAGCTCAATTGTTAAGTCTCTTCACTAGTTCACTAGTTACTACTGAGTTACTGCAAAGAATTAAAGCAACTTGGGAAGAAGACAGTGAGTTAAAAGCTAAAATTGATAAGCTTAAACAGGGAGAAAGTGTTCAAAACTCTTATGTTTGGGTCAATCAATAGTTGAGAAGGAAAGGTAAGTTGGTGGTGGGGAAGAATGAAAAGCTTTGAGGACTGAATTGCTTAACCATTTCCACAGTGGCCCAGTTGGTGGACATGTGGGAATAAAAGCTATTATGCATAAAATGTGTTCACTCTTTTATCAGAGAAAGTTGAGAAGGGAAGTGAAACAATTTGTAAGGGAGTGTGACGTGTGTCAAAGGTGCAAGCCTAATTTGTCTACTTATCTAGGACTTTTGCAGCCATTGCTTATTCCAAACACTGTGTGGTCAAGCATTTCTATGGATTTTGTAGAAGGCTTGCCTAAGTCTGAAGGCAAAAGTGTTTTTATGGTAGTGGTTGATAGACTCAGTAAGTATAGCCACTTCATACCTCTTGCCCATCCTTTCAATGCAGTTCAAGTGGCCAAGTGTTCCTTGACAACATTTATAAGCTACATGGTCTGCCTGAAAGTATTGTGTTTGATAGAGATAAGGTGTTCATCGATATCTTTTAGAATGAACTATTCAAACTCTAACATGTTAAGTTGCTTATGTCTACTGCATATCATCCTCAAACTGATGGCCAAACAGAGGTGATGAACAGAGGACTTGAATGCTATTTGAGGTGTATGTGTGGGGAAATCCAAAGGAGTGGTGCAAATGGCTATCTTTGGCTGAATGGTGGTATAACACTAACTATCATTCATTTCTGAATACTACCCCCTATGAAATTCTTTATGGCCAAACACCCCCAATCCATATTCCTTATGTCAGTGGTGAGAGTAGGGTGGACACAATTGACAGAACCTTAACTGCAAGAGAAGAAGTCATCAAGGCACTCGCATTTCATCTAAAAAGGTCCCAAGAAAGAATGAGAACTCAAACAGATAAACATAGAAGTGAGAGGGAGTTTGCAGTAGGTGACTCGGTCTATCTTAAGCTACAACCTCACAGACAAGTTTCAATGAGAATGGGCAAGTTTAGTAAGCTATCTCCTAAGTACTGTGGTCCCTTCCAAGTGTAAGAAAAAATAGGAGCAGTTGCTTACAAGTTATTTGTACCAGCTTAGTTACAAATTCATGATGTCTTCCATGTGTCTCAATTGAAGAAATGTAAAGGGCAAAGACTTGATGTGGGAACCCTTCCTTAGTGTGACAACAATGGCCTTATTCAAGTGCAGCCAGTGGCAATTTTGGAAAGGAAACTGGGTAAAGTTGAAAATGTTGCTGGTGTATTTGTTCTTGTTCAGTGGGCCAACAGTGAATCAGAGGATGCCACATAGGAGTCGATTGAAGACATACAGAGGCGTTTTCCTGAGTTCAATGTGTTAGTCTAATCTTGAGGCAAGATTTGTTTAAGGGGAGTGGATTGTTACGCGCCTGAATCAAAGTTCAAGTATACGCACATGCCAGGCTGATACGTGCAAGCAGTTGAAGACCAAGTCTAGTTAGAATAATTCAACCATGCACTATCTCCATATACCATCATGCATGCATCAGTTTAGAAACTAGTACTTCCATTAACCATGCACGTTTACTTTATAGGTTTAGGTATCCCACGTTTGCCTTTGTGTTGCTTAATTTTAGGATGTAACTGTTCATATCCTTGCCTATTTATATTTACTTGTTTATGGAATGAAAGAGGAGAAGAAAAAATGAATTAGAAAAGTTAGTAGTTTTAGTAGTATTAGTATTCTCTTCTTAATCTTTTGCTTGGAGATTGACTGCCTCAAGTAGTCCTTATCAATTTGGTGCTTTCATTCATCTTACTAATGCCTCCAATCGACGACGCCAAGTTAGCTGAAACCATGGCCAAGTATTATCCCGACCTTGTATGCAAGTATTATCCCGACCACCCTTCGTATACTCCACCACCATCATCCAAACCATCTACACCACCAACCATCGAAGAATCTTTGGCTAAATTAGGTGATAGCATAGACAAGCTCGAACTCGTTACGAAACGTCTCGCTGCCTCTACCACCAGCCTCGTTTCAATCACTTCCCAAACCACCTTCACTAAAAACGAGTCAAACGATCACACCTCCAACACCAAAACCGACGAGATAGCCATTCTTAGTCGTCATTCCCCGTTAACTCGTGTCGCCTCCTCCAACACTATTGCCACCATACATGTACTTGACATGCTTACTACCCAAAGAAATCCAAATTATTCGTAGCCACGGTCTTTGTTTTCACTGCCCGGAGACATTTCATCTCAATCGTATGTGTCCACCAAAGTTTGTTTTTCTTCAAAGCAAACCGGAACCACCTTGGAAACCACATGACACGAGGTACACAACCATGAGTCTTGAGGACAATACTCGTTTTCAGGCGCGGAGTATTGATACGTGCAAGCAGTTGAAGACCAAGTCTAGTTAGAATAATTCAACCATGCACTATCTCCATATATCATCATGCATGCATCAGTTTAGAAACTAGTACTTCCATTAACCATGCACGTTTACTTTATAGGTTTAGGTATCCCACGTTTGCCTTTGTGTTGCTTAATTTTAGGATGTAACTGTTCATATCCTTGCCTATTTATATGTACTTGTTTATGGAATGAAAGAGGAGAAGAAAAAATGAATTAGAAAAGTTAGTAGTTTTAGTAGTATTAGTATTCTCTTCTTAATCTTTTGCTTGGAGATTGACTGCCTCAAGTAGTCCTTATCACAGGCACACATAAAAGTTCTAACAAACTTTCCTGCCAAAACTCACAACTATAAATACTTTCATTCCATTCACTTTTCATTTAGTTAATCATGTTGTAAACTGAATTCTCTCTTCTTGTAACCGTTTGGTACAATTTATCTATCTAATAACCAATCATTTGCTTAATCTCGAATTACATTCCGCTTATTGTACTTTTAATTAGCTTATTTTGTGCTTATTCGAATGCTTATTCCGATAGGTACCTATCAGTAAAAGATGGGGAATAGGAGTAGATAGCGAAGAGAGTAATGTATCACATTTGGTGGAAGAAAAAAGTTGATGTACGTATTTGAAGGTTAAGAGATTTCGAGATATATATGTTTTATCATAGCGTTTAGATAATCGACCTTTGAAATAAAGTAATCATGGCTTACATGAGTTGACTAAAACGTTAAAGTCCAACCCATATTAAGTGAAGTTGCATTAGCTATGTTCAACGATCATTTCATATGAATTTATATTTAGAAGAACCCAAAGGGTCAAGCACTACGGTTATGAACTTATGATACAAAAATAGTAACCACCATAAACACACTTAATTGTTGGTAGGGGTGAAAACGAGCAAAGCCGCTCGTGAAAAGCTCGAGATTAGATTGGTAAAAAGCTCGAACGAGCCGAGCCTAAACGAGCTCGAGCCCGAGCTCGAGCCTAAGCTTGGGCTCATTTAATAAACGAGCTCGAGCCCGAGCTCTATGCAAAAAGCTCAAGTAGGCTCGTGAGTCTAAACGAGCCCTAAAAACATATACGTATATATATACTATATACGTATAATTGTGTACAATCGACCTTAAAATAAGTAAAGAGCTCAAGCCTTGTGAGATTAACGAGCCGAGCTCAATTTGAACTTTGTTTTACTCAACACATCATATAAATTAGTCGAGCCCGAGCCGAGCTCGATCTCAAAATATGAGGCTCGAAACAAGCTCGAGCCTGAGCTCGAGCTTTATATATATAAACGAGCCGAGCTTGAGCTTTGGCAGGCTCGGGCTCAGCTCGTTTCGTTTCTCCCCTAACTGTTGGTAAAATGCAGGTTCTTAATGAGTGAATAAAAAGAGAAACATTAGCCAACTCACATCACAGATAAATAGTAGTAAACAACAAAATTCTTTCAGTTCATTTACTAGTATAAGATAAAATTAGACCAAAAGGAATACAGGTAACATAACTACAATTGTATATCTCTCTCTAAACACGCTCACTACGCTATCTGGTATATAATTATAAAAACAAGTACAATGATATTCGCCACCAAGTTTAGCTTATTTCACATGGCCAATGAGACCCGAATTAATCCTTCTACACTTGTTGGGCTCTGCCAAAATACACGATCCTAGACACCTCCAAAACGGCCTTCTTTCCTAGCACGTACTCTAAAATTAGGTTTCTCTTGTTGTCCTGGGGCAGAACGAGAAACAATTTTTAAAGGATGGGCTTCTGTGTTGAATACCCACTCGTCCAATGATATAACTGATGGTGGTGAGAATAACAGATATAGATATTTCAGTGTTTCTGCTAGAAAGAAGCTTTGCATCATATTGTCTTTCACACCTGAATTAACCTGAAAATAACATGAAAGAAACAAATTATTACATTTAAAAGCATCCCATAAGGGGGTGTTTGTCATTGCGCATTAAAAGTGATCTCATACATCATAATAAGTCCCTTTACCCTCGAGTAGGGGTGTGGCCGTCTACATCCCACCTCCCCCATACCTCGCTCAGGCGGGATTGGGTATTGTTGTTGTTGCATATGAAATTGCATAATAACTTTCAAAATGCAATGCCAAACACAACCAAATGTGGAACAAAATTAGCACTTACATCCTTCAGTCCAACATATCCCGCCTCCACACGAGAGTTCTTTTCAAATGCTTGAAATATGTTCCATCCCCATTCTTGATACGTCTTATTACCGGTCAAACGCCACAAATAAAAGAGCGACTCAACAGTCTCTGGCCTCAAAATATTCCATGATGTACCGACAGTCATGTCCTACAGTATTGGTAGCACTAGCATATAAGAAAACCAGGAATCCTAATTTAAAGATATTAATAATGTGCTCCGTATAAGATAACTAACCTGCCCTGAATGAAAAAAATAATTCTCTCCAGCCAACTTCGTTGGTGTGGACTGATAGAAGTTATAGCATGTCCAAGCAAGCTACATTTAAAACCCAAAGTTTTCAGTCAAAATCCCAAGGGAGTCACAATTGGCAGATAATTCAATCAAGTGTGTTTAACTTTAGCCAAAGTTATAACCACAAATTTTATACTAAAATCAGTGTAACATTGTATAACAGTTATTAATAAATAATGTTGTTAATGTGAAAAATAATTATACTCAAAAGGCCAACATTGTTATTGATTTTTGGACAACCAAGAAAAGAAGTTGCTGTCTGTATTTTGAATCAATATAATCAGTTAATCACAATACCTCTTCTGCCAGATTTAAGAATTTTGCAGATTCAGCAGGACCATAACCAGATGACCCTAATGCTATCATTCCTGGTGCAAAGCACGCTAGCTCATCCATCTGCACACACCAAAAACAAATATAAATCCCCATATTTATCATACATCATATTTTCAATGGCGTTCTTTACTGAAACTGGTACATTGACATTACCTTGTCAATCAAAGAATTTCCTATCTTCTCAGAAATATATGTAAAAGATGAGGGTGCAGTCTTGCGGACCAAGCTCAATAGACCTTTCATTGATGTCTCCCACATTTCTCTGTTTGAAAATTCCATTAAAAAATTAAAACCATTAAGCTAGAGAGGCTATAGCACGAAACAATTATTAATATTCATAAAACCACCTTGAATAATTTGATGAAAGAATCTCTCACCTATAATGCTTAACCTCTGCAGTTTTGTTTCCTTGTATCCATACTTTAAGTAAATATTCATAGAAACTGCATCCAAAAATTAAGATTATTAAATGGATTCAAACCATTTAGGAAATAAGGTAGTCTGAAGGAAAATCAGTACCTGTCACCCATGGCCCCAAACGTAATGGTAGAATGAGATGTTGTTCCTCTGTGGGGATTTAGATAAATAGGGAGTAATCCATCAGCAGGAAAAGTCTTGTTTAGCTCTAGAATAACATTCTCTACCTGAAACATCAATTTACAAAATTATATTTTGTTACAGGTTTTGCATCCAGTTTGTATGTTACTACATGAGACAATGGGGCCTTACCTTTTGTTGATACTTTGGATTTCCAGTCCTTTGGGACAGTGCAATAAACTCCAATTGTTCTGTCCCAGAATCTGCCAGGATACTATCACCCTGAAAAACAAAAGAGAATATTTGCTTGATGTCAAATTCATGGTCAAATATGTATCAAGCTTCAAATTTGCAAGCCACGACAGTTAAAAGATATATTTACATTAATAAGGTTTAGAACTTACCCCAGTCCAACCTGGGTTGTGTGCATTACCATGAGCCAAGTTAATAATGTTGTAAGGGATACCAGAAGGAGTATCCCATGCAGGCAGCAACCTATCCGCTATATCTTGCGCCTTTTCAAGGAAGACATTCTCCCCAGAGAGATCATAGGCACTGAGAAGCCCACCCACAACTCTGTTGAAAAGTAGATAATGATCAGTTCAAACGATTAGGTGTCTCGCTGAGCTTATGAAAAGTTTACCACAAAAAAACAGCATATACAGAGGAAAAATTAACAACTATATATATTAAACCTTTAAAGCAACCTTATGGTCGTCTCAAACACGCTGGCATCGTAATTTTTATTGAAGTCCAAAGAGTTTGTGACCCACCTGTCAGGCATAGCTTGTTAAGATGCAAACAAGAAAAATAGGTTGACACATATATTAAAAGTTTCAACCACATAAAGATGATACAAGGTCAATATATGATAATAGATATTGGATCATACTCTTTAGCCCTTTGAAACTCCTCATCCAGGCCCATTATATACAATGTATCAAGAGAGTCAACTAAAGTTGCACCAAGACCACCAAAGCTATCCACGCCGTTCTTTGATTGGGGCTAACAAAAGAAACATTTAAAAGACACATAAGAACTTTGGAGAATATTAAGAGATGAAGCAAACTCAATACACTAAAATAAAATTATTAAAAAGGATGTTTATATCAAGGTGACTAAAATCAACTTTCTGTGTAAACATACATATAGAACTAACTTAGTAGCACAGTAAATAAGGCTACAAAACTAGCATGGCCATGCACAACTAATTAAGAGACTGCTACATGCTGATGCTATAAAATGTAAAAGTATGGTATCTACACCATTGAACAATGATACTAGTTTATCAAATACAATTATATACCTGAAGCTCATCATGGCCCCACGCATACTTTTCATACGATGACCATGCATGAATCATGGCATCTTTTACTTTTTCTCTTCGCTCAGCCTCAACAGGATCAACAGCGACACCATCCTTCTTAGTTACATCAAGTCTTTTGGTATTCACATGTTTAACTGATACGCCATCTCCCTGCTTTAACTCTCCTAGCTGCAAGGAGGCAACAAGCTTGCCATCAGCCAATGAATAAACAAAATTGGAATACAATTTACTAGGCACTACTTGGGTTTTAAAAAAACAGAAATATCAATCATCATTTTGTGTAGATTATATGGTTATCAAGTTATACGAAGGCGCCATACCTCAATTTGCAAGCGTTCCAATTCTTCTTTCAACGTTGAGAGCTCTTCCTGTCAATCAATACAAGTTTATATATATAGAAAACAAAGCAGTTGCTTTTCTAACTCTTCCATGTAGGTCTCAAGAAAGCACTCAAGTTTTGTAGATAATGAATGTGGTGATTCTAACAACTGTACCGTGCAAGAGAATAATAGAGTTCCAAACACATATATATCCTGCAGTATTAGTTACTGACTGAAAATCTTAATGATCATTAATTAACTATCAGTCGATTGGAGAAAGTCAATAAAAATCTAGTGTTACTCTTACTTTTATTATCATAGTTTATATTGGAAGAATGAGTCGAAAAGGATAGAGAAAAAGAAGATGAAAGAGAAGCTGATCTATTATTTAATGTTATAATAATAGAGGTTTGGTCTTTCACACACACACACCCCCGAGGGCTTTGAATCATAGCTTCCAATTAGTCACTACAGGGATCTCAATGCTTATCTACTCCTCTTATAAATTAAAGCCTAGTAAATTATCTGACACTGAAAGACAATCTCATTGCTTAATAAGTCTAACAGAACTTTAAATAAAGGACCGATCTTGATAATCTTGGTAAGATGCCCAAGCTTATACAGATTTCTATCAACCGAAGCACCTGATGAGACTTGATGCAAGGGTCGATCATGAATAAACACCTGTTTTGGATAATTCTAGTTTCAAATCCCTACGATGGAACCAATGGTCGACCAAAGTCTATTTCAAGCATGATGGATTCTATCATTTCACTAAGTATACTGAACCAATCTCACAGCTAAATATGCATTTCCAAAAGGCTCCTCACCTCTACATATAATGTATTATCATCTCAATTCTCAACTAACTGCTCTAACAACGAATAATTTACTAGCACAATTCGATTGATTTCAACAACTCGGTCGATCTTACATGCTTACCTAGAATACATCAAAAATCATAAAACTTAGTAAAATTTCACCATCATCCACAATTTCTAATCATCATTGCCTATTTCTATCTACATAACTACAAGACAAACAAATCAAATACTCATGACAAAAACCATAACTTGCGACAAGTAACAGATCAGAAGATCAAATACACTCAGTAACTAACTATGACCAACAGCAGATCACATGCTCATTGCCTGGGCCTAGGTCCTTGAGGAAGGATCAGTCGGTACACAAAAGGGTGCACGAATTCAGAGTTTCCAGCCGATTTAAACCTTTTGAGGAACTATAACTGAAACTTATAGATCTAACCACTCAGGGGTGGCCTAGTGATAATAAGCTTGTGACTATCATCACTAAATGTGAGAGGTCTCAAGTTATTGGTGTAAACAACCCTGATGTGGTGTGGCCACGCCAAGGTTGCATTTAGTTAGACTTACAGAGAAATACTCACTTTTTCATTTTTGGTTTTCTTTGGAGGAAGGGTTTTTCTTCTCTTGAAAAGAGTCAAGGACTTGGAAAATCCGTTTAGATGGTGTTATATTTTTAATTTTCTAGTAAAGAGAAAAGTACAGAAGGGTAAATTGGACTTTTCAGATTTTTAGCTGAAGTTTGAGAAATAGATTTTCAATATTTTAGAAGAATTTCTCAGAAAGTTGAAAGTAAACGGGTTTTCTTTTTCTTTTCATTATTCTATGAAAAAAAATTTTAGAAAAATGGGATATTTCTCACCAACTAAACACACCCCAACTTTCCCAAAATAGGGGCGGAGAGCTATACCCGATTTGAATTAGTCGGCCAAAAGGTCGGAAACCATGGTTACCCAACAAGAAAAAAAACATTACAAATCTTAGTCGTCATTGCCTAATTCTAGTACTTGGTATTCTACATAACTAGAAGACAAACAAACGAAATACCCATAACAGATCAAAAACACATTCAGTAACTAACTATAACCAACACTTTAAGATCTAACAACCGTAACCCGGTGAGTAACTAAAACGCACTAGAATTTCCAAAACAAATAAACTAATCTCAACAGCAATACAATAAAAAGACAATAACTTTTTTCGCCATCAGACTAACATACAGAATCTAAAACGTGTATACACATATATACATAGACCTCATGTTCAAAATCAACAGTTTAAGATGTTACAACACATGATCAAAATCAATAACCACAACATACGCATAACAATAACTCATGTTTCATAGACTCGTAGCAAGAATAACATTCTCCGTAACTAACTAAATTCATTACAATTGCCATAAAAGAAGTAACTTTATACTAAATTCACCATCATTCGTAAACGCTAAACAAAGAAACGAAACGATAAAGTAACAAATGAAATCTAATCAGTAACTAACTATTACCAGCATATAGGATCTAATACATACAACACAATTAAAAACAGTATAAATGAATTTTTATATAAATATACCTCATGTTCGCGGAGAATGGTATGGCGATCATAAACGAAAAACGAGACGAAAACGAAGACGATAAAAAGTAAAGCAAGACGTTTAGGTCGTTTTAAATAATAAGCAGGATTCAAGTATCTCCACCGGATCGACGGTGCTGATCTACTTCTCACCATCACTGTCTTTTATAAATATATATTGTACAACACAAGAATTGATTCAATTAGGGTTACACATGTGGCGACAGTTAAGATGGTGAATTTTGAGATGTGGTTGGATCTGGTGTGATGACGTGATTGGTTGTGACTCCACGTTGCCGGAATGTGGTGGTGATGGTGGTGGTCCGGTGAACGGGAGTTGACGTCGACGGAGAAGTTGACGGAGACTGAGATATGTGACGGAGATTATTTGTTGATATTAGTTAAGCTTACTTGTTTTTTTATTGTGTTTTATACCCTTTTATTGGCCCCTGTACTTGAGGAAATTTGCATATTATACCTTATATTTTTGGCAAAATGGAACGGGGCAGAGGCCTAAGCTTATATTATTTTTATAAAGATGTTTGAGAGGTAGTTGGAGTTGAAGCTTATTAATGTAAAATTGCATAGAAATACATCAAATTAAATTCAAATATATTTTTAGCTTTTATGTGATAATACATTATATTTTAAAAAGTATTTAAGTAATTAGACTAGTCATAAGCTCTCATAAACCCTTTTCAATAGGTTTAGGCTAATGAAAGCTTATGTTTATAAAAAATTTAATAAACACGTGTGACAAGCAAAACTTATTTTATAAGACAACTTGTTTTAAAAGCTAGCTTATTTTAAAAGAAGTTAATAAAAAAACAATCATAATCAAGGTTATAAATAGCGTGAAGCATGGCGTAGCGGCATAGCCAAGCCTCAAGCTTTAGCGTGAGGCGTAGCGACATGGCGTTTTTAAGGCGTGACTTAAGGCGGCAAAAAATATTTATAGATTATATCATAGTTTAGAATAATATGAGTAGTAAATATTATTAAATTCAAGCATCAATCCAAAATATTAGTAAATCCAAGCATAAATCTCAAATTTTAGAAAATCCCTTAAACACTTCAAAAGAACTCGTCACGCTATGCGCTATAGCGCGCTTTATCACGCTATATTGCACGCCACGTCTAGAGACGACGCCTTAGCCTGTTTCGTAACGTGGAGATCACGCTTCGCGCTATGACGACGTTATAGCGCCGCTATAGCGCGCTATTTAGAACCCTGATCATAATTATCGTTCATATATAAAAACTGAACGTTTTTTTAAGACAAATAAAAATAGTAAGGGTGATTTTTTGAGACGGATGAAATATCTATCTATACTTTACTCTTGCAGGATTAGATATTCTTGGTTTAGAATGAGTTCTGGCTAATAAATGTTGGGGTCATTAAAAATGTCTCAAAGTTAGATCATAACAATTACAAATAATCAATTATCCATATAAAAGACTAAATAATCTTAACATGATAAAAACAATGAAAACTACTTATTTTTTGTCGGCTTACTAACGTGATTGCGATCCTTTCGGTGACCAGAAGTTGTTTTGATAGAACCAGAGGGTGTCCCGGGGGTTTCGGGATACCCATAGAATTTTGCGGCGTAGTGTTAATTTTTATAAAAAACCTCGAAATTTCTTAAGTGCACACGGTCTCAAAAATTTATGTTCCTCGTTTCGTATAATTTTTCGTAAATGCACCTGGTCTAATTGTGTCCTGGTTCCGTCTCTGTTTTGATATACTATACAGTCATATAATCGGATCCTGAAAAAACCAAGGGGGTTGCCTATTAACCAATTGTGACGAAACAGTTTATATCAAATATTCCACGTGAACGTATTGAACAATATAATGGAGAAGTACTGTATTGTAAGTACCGGTAACGTACGAGTGTTATATTTATGGTATTTACTCTTAAACTAACTGGAGTGATGTGAAAACTTATGAGTGTGTTTTCAAAACACCCATTCCATCTCACACGTGACTTTGCAAATTTGGATGAGTGAATGATGAGTCACTTATCATTGCTGAGTGATGATGTTTATTGTTTTTTATTTGGTGTGTGAGTGTGCGTGAGGTATTTAGGCTAAAGGGAGTGGTGCATACTCACTCATCATCCACATCAGCGTCACATCAGCATTATCTCTCATCTCACTTCCCCACACTCACACTCACCTTTCATTAAAATACTCACTTTATACAAGATATACCCACTAAATACCTAACACATACCCACAAACCAAATAAAAAACATTAAACATTACCACTCACCAATCGTGAGTCACTCACTATTCACTCCTCTAAAATTGCAAACTCACTCGTGAGTTGGGAATGTTGTTTTGGTTGCTAGCCCGTGAGTGGCTCACTCACCAAGTAAACTCACCACCACTTCGGGTAGCCTTAGCGAGGTATATTTTGTATAAAGTGAGTGTTTTAACGAAAGGTGAGTGAGTGATGACGAAAACAGGTAAAAAGTGAGTGTGAGTGAGTGAAGAGAGAAGGCTGAGGTGACGGTGAGATACATGGTGAGTGAGTCTCACCGCTCTCTTTAGCCTTATGGGAATTAGTTTTGTAAATATTTAGTTTAAGAATGACCAAAATAAAATGGAGTCAAATTGATTGAATTATGTGTGACATCCTAAGCAACAAATATTATGAAAGACATGTATCTTTTCGTTTATCGTTGTCGTGAAGTCTTAAAACTTTATGATCTGAGATTATTAGTTTAACAAGTATGTTATTTGACGTATAAAAGTTTTGTGTAGTTTGTTTAAATTGATTTTTTGTCCTTAATAGAGGACATTAGTTTGTAACAATCAAATTCAAGTGGAGCATAAATCAAAATAGGACAGGATATTACTTCAAAAGAAGTTTAGTACTGTAATGTTCTTTTTGTTTAAATGACTATATTTAGTTTGGTGGTTTCTTGCTTTCAAAGGTTGGTATATGCAATTGATGGTACTAGTTAGTTAAGCAAGGTTATAGTTAGACAAAATATATGGTTTGTTGTCCTACAAAATTAGATTTTTAAGCTTTAAGGTTCAAGAGGTGATTTATGTAATAAAGATCGATTTTTATCTTTTATGTGTGACTTAGATCCACATAAATATAAATAAATTATCCTATTCTGTGTGAGATAAATAAATAATGGGTTTTTCTAACATGTGCACCAGGGGCACATGTTAAGGTGGGGACACAGGCTGTGTGTCACAACCTGATTGACTAACAGTTATTGTTATTAATC
>BQNB010052578.1:0-40428 GCA_026074375.1 Tanacetum coccineum
TAAAAATAAGTTGTGCATTACATAATGTCGTACAATGACCTAAGTTACGAGGTGTTATATTTTCGGTTAGGTTTGATTGAATTCTAGTTCAGTTAGGTTCGATTGAAGTTGATGCCTGCTCAAAATCTAAATTTTCTGTCCCCGTCCTATTTGTCTGCAATCCAAAAAACGAACCCCTTATAATGCCTCTTTTATAATATTCAGTCAAAATTAGATCCCATTATTACAAAACGTATTGATAGAAAACAAAACATGAAAATTAAATGTGCATAACAAAAAAAAAGTAAGGGAGAAGGTGAGAACATGCTTACCATTAGTGAACGACGGCAAAATGCTATAAACACCATGGAAAGTAAAATAGATCAATCAAAACCACTATAGCGCCTCCAAACGCACTAAAACTTGATACTACTCAGATCCAAACATCAAAATACAAACCGCCAAGGTCAATGCGATTTTTATGATGGACAGAATATTATGAGTTCTATCACAAGTTTTGCTCCTTCAATCCTTAATTTTAGGTCCATCTGTGTATAGAGGTCACTTGGTAAGTTAACTTTTTTATATTTTTTAAATAATTATAGTTTAAGATTAAAGCTTACTTAAGCAAATAAATTATGAAATAATTTTAAGAATGCGTTATTTATTCAAGAAACAATCCCAAACACTTTTTTACTATTGCAACAAGTTTACTTTCTTGTTTATAGTTTTTATGCATTTTACTTATATTTATGGACCATATGTGAGCTTTTTACCAACCAATTGTTATTAGAAAACTTATTTACCATTATGTGGCGCATAATTCTGTGAGTTTTCTATGAGTTTGTGAGTCTGTGGCTGGTGCAAGTTAAATTTGTATATTGTGACTGTCAGTTTATTTTGTTTGGTTGTGTAGTTTTACGGTGTTTGGCTGCTACATTTTATTGTGTTTGGTTGTTGCATGTTTTAGTGTTTGGTTGTTGCAATTCGTCTCTCTACAACCATCTTGGTTTAGTTTATGGTTTTTATCTGCATGTTTTAACCACTATATGGTATCTCTTACCAGTTATATAGTTTTTTTATTCTTTCTATAAAACAAAATATAAAGAGCATAAATGATAAATAAATAAATAATATGTATGCACTAGTCATTTGTGGCTGCTGCTCGCGAGACTCTATTAACACTCAGATTGTATGTATTGGAAAAAAATTTGTTGGCTACTTGGGTTTTAGTTAAAGTCATAAAATCTAAATGGATAACTGTATAGTTATGTTTGGCTTTTGCACATGACCCCATATTGTATTATGGAACTCGTGGAACTTCTTGATATGATGCACGTTGTAGTATTTAATTGTCATAGCTTTCACCGATTAACAGTGTGTTAGAAACTTAGAAGAACATTTGATTTGTTGGCACGTGTGATTGTGTGAAGCTTTATGAAATGGAATTGAAGATAAAATGAGATTCACGAAATGTGTAGAGATCATATATCCAAGATTTTAATGTACTCTCTAATTTTTATATTGAGGGGATAGATATGTTAACATTTGACACTTGAATGGTGTCACGTCTTGTTTTCGAGGAACGCATCTGTGACTACCTAAAATGTAAACCTGTGGATGATCATAGATTCATAATGTCACCGAGTTTCCTTCATTGGTAATTGAGTATTTTATTTTTCTAATGGAGTTTTGTTATGTTTTTAGGCAAGAAGGGCCCTGAGGGCATTAAGAGGACTAGTGAAATTTCAAGCTCTTGTTAAAGGGTTCCTTGTTAGAAAACGAGTAGCTGCTACTCTATACAGTATGCAAGCTCTCCTAAGAGCTCAGTTGGCTGTTCGTTCTCAAAGGGCTCAGTTGGCTGTTCGATCTCAGTTGGTTGTTCAACCTCAAATGCGTCACCGACAATCCATTGTAAGATCACTTTTATAAATTTACGTGTATTTTTCTAAGAATAATGTTATTTTATGTCCATTAGCAATAATTTTTTTTTGATTGGGCTTAGATACACTTGTTGTTCATATTCATTTAACAAAGTGTTGCACTTTTAAATATTTTTAGGAGAGGTTTGATAATGATAGAAGAAGAGAAATCCATAGCAAGCGACTCTCAACTTCATATGATTCAAACCGGTCACACACTCCAGCCACACCTCCAAAAAGTGTATGCGGGGACGCCTTTTTTAGACCTCATTCGAATCGTCCAAGTTACATGGCCAACACGCAATCATTTAGCGCGAAACAGAGGTCGCATTGTGCTGTTAGGATGCAAAAGTCATGTTCTAACGCTCAAGAAGCTCTAAACTCATCTATCAAGATTCCTCATATTTGAATTCAAAACAGGTAACTAATGGAATGAAGTCTTATACCATCGAAGCCCAAACCAATATGTATAATTCTTTAACACGTATTCCATGGTTTTAATTAGATGTTTTTTTCTTCTCTTTTAAACATTTAAATAGATTATAAGAGCTCAATCTATTCATACGTGGCCCAACTTCAACCTTATTAAAACCCTTTCATATTTTCCATTGATGCTTTAGGTCCAATACTTTTTTTTAAAAGTCTTGGACCTAAAGCATCAATGAAAAATCTAAATGGTTAAGGTTTAGGTCCAATATTTTTGTTTCAATACATTTTTTTAAAGTATTGGACCTAAAGCGTCAATGCAAAATCTAAAAGGTGAAGGTTTAATTAAAGTTGAAGTTGGGCCAAGTATGAATAGATTGAGCTCTTATAATCTATTTAAATGTTTAAAAAAGAATAGATTAGGCTCTTATAATCTATTTAAATGTTTAAAAAAGAATAGATTGACCTCTTCTAATTAGATCCATGGAAAGGATTTAGACGTAACTTTCGGGAATAAATCTTCCACACAACAACTTCATGTGTATAATTGTATAATGATAGTTTTAATTTTACTGCGGCTAGCTGTGAGATATCGTGAAGATTAAAGGATTACGAACCAATGTAGGGAATGACATCATAGGTGTCCTCAAGATACATTGTACTAGCATTCCTTGGAAGTGAAAGAAAGCTTTTGAGTAAGCAAGAGAACTTTAGAAAATAAGACGCTAAGAGTTCCTGGCTACGTAGGAACGTTTTCGCATCAGTTACTTATGAATATTTTGTGCCAATTGGTACACTTTTTTTGTTTGCCACTATTGGTATTTGGTTGTATTTGCTATACTATATTGATGAGTTATGATAGTGTAATTTATAGTTTTATAAATTTTTCATGGAGCATTAATGCTACGGTATTTGCTACGGATTTGCAACAAATACCTACCGTAGCATTATCCCACTTGTATTGTAGTGTGTGGCAAATCAGTGTGAAAAGATTCGTGAGAAATCGGTGACAAATATAACTGTGGGAAATTTGTGGCAAAAAAACGCGCATACATGTTGAAAATGGTTGCTAGAAAATGTGGGAAGTCCGTGGGTAAATGTTTGTGAGAAATCTGTGGGAAATTAAACCCATGGATTATCGACAGTAATATCCGAGGGAAATAGTCAGCACTCTGTGAGAAAATCAGTGGGAAAATATTTACCCACAAGGGTTACCATCGGAATAATTTTGTGTGAAATCCGTGGAAACGGGCCCTTACCCACGGGTCTTACCGTGGGAAAAAACAATTTGCGTAGTAGTGTTTTTACTTGGTCCGTCAAAGATTGACCTAGCCCGTCATTGCTATTTTTTCACGTATATGCATAGCGAGTCATTATTTATCAGGACACAACAAGTGTCAATAACCGTAAAACGACACAATACACAAACACCTCGCTACGGATCTCGGGTTTGCAAACCTCGTAAACATACAATTACCAGGATACACGACCCGACCTGCACCCCTGACACGTACCGGTTGACCCAACCCACAACCCGACCCATTTACCCGACTCATTTACCGGCTCATGTAAATTTTACAAAAAATCCCCATATTTTGTGGCAAATTAAGAAAACTACCCTCACTTTAAAAAAATTAAAAAATACCTCCTCTCCCCATTAACGGCGGTTAAGTAATGACCGTTAGTTTATTTTTTATTAACAATTTATGAAAATAGTCTTTGGGGTCGGTCGTTACTAAACGAACGTTTAGTAACGACCATTAACTTAATTTTTTTAGCAATCTATAAAAATAGCCCTTGGGGTTATTGGTCCGTTAAAGCGTTACTCCCTCACGCTTAGCGGCGGAGCACGAGTAACCCACCTCGTTCATGGACAAACATGTGTTTCTGTTATAAATAGTAATTTATATACTACATAAAAATAAACAATTAAGTAGACATAATAATGTTTTATAACCAAACAAACTATTATTTAGCAAACAAACTATTAGGGGTGAGGAGAAAAAACCGAAATAACCGAATAAATCGAAAACCGAAACCAAACCGAACTAATAAACGAACCGAACTTGCTAAAACCTAACCGACCCGAATTAACAATTCGGTTTTCGGTTTGGATATGGGTTTGACAATTTGAACCGAAAACCGAATTTATTTAAATATCTATGTAACTATTATTTTTTTTATGTTTTCAGTTCGGTTCGGTTCAAATTATGTTTTCGGTTAGGTTCGATTGAAGTTGATGCCTGCTCAAAATCTAAATTTTATGTCCCCGTCCCATTTATCTGCAATCCAAAAAACGAACCCCTTATAATGCCTCTTTTATAATCTTCAGTCAAAATTAGATCCCATTATTACAAAACGTATTGATAGAAAACAAAACTTGAAAATTAAATGTGCATAACCAAAAAAAAGTAAGGGAGAAGGAGAGAACATGCTTACCATTAGTGAACGACGGCAAAATGCTGTAAACACCATGGAAAGTAAAAAAGATCAATCAAAACCACTATAGCGCATCCAAACGCACTAAAACTTGATACTACTCAAATCCAAACATCAAAATACAAACCGCCAAGGTCGGTGCGTTTTTTATGATGGACAGAATATTATGAGTTCTATCACAAGTTTTGCTCCTTCAATCCTTAATTTTAGGTCCATTTGTGTACAAGCAGGTTGCCAACCATGAATTCAATACTTTCTTAACATACTTTCAGCCCTTTAATACTTTCCATCCGATGTAATATACTTTCCATCTAGCCATTCAACATTCAAGATTGCTTATCCAAAAATGCTTATCAACTTCCTTCAACAATGCATTAGGACATAATGGTGCATTCAATATAACAATCACATATTTAAGGCAATCATTTAACCTTGCTTCTCCTAAAAGTTTCTAAACTATTTCAAAGTCAATTAGCATTAACTTTTTTTTTAAATGTCAATTAGCATTAGTAATAAAATCATTACCATTTATCCCAAGTTACCATTTCAAGGACTAAGAAATATAACAAAAGTTATATATATTGACAAGATATTCCCTTGTTATTTGTATAAAAATCCTTACCATAATATTAATTTAAGTTTTTTTTATTTAGATGCATGGAACTTATGGTATGATTGTGCTTAATTGCACAGATTGCCTTTTTCATTGAATGATTGATTGCTTGAGTCAAGGGGTTAATAAAGGCAATTGAAGAACCTTGTGGCTATAAAACCCTATCACTCTCCTTTAGGACACATATATAAAAAAACACAATCACATAAATAGCATCTTATTTGATCTACATAAGAAAAAAGATATGGGAAAAGTTTCAAGGTGGTTTAGAGGGGTATTAGGAATGAAGAAAGACAAAGAAAACATAGATAAGAGTAATGCTAAAAGAAAGAAGAGATGGAGCTTTGGAAAATGTATGAAGGATCCGTCACAAAGGGCGACGGTGGAAAATGATTCCACTCGGATGAGGTCATGCATGTCTGCCGTGGAAAAAGAACAAAATAATCATGCTATTGCTATTGCGGCAACCGCTACAGCCGCAGCAGACGCAATTGTGGCCAGCCCACAAGCTTTAGTGGCTGTTGTCAGACTTTCTAGCGACGGCAGGGGTACTTTATTTAGTGGCAGGGAAAAATGGGCTGCCATCAAGATTCAATCAGTATATAGAGGTCACTTGGTAAGTTAACTTTTTTATATTTTTTAAATAATTATAGTTTAAGATTAAAGCTTACTTAAGCAAATAAATTATGGAATAATTTTAAGAATGCGTTATTTATTCAAGAAACAATCCCAAACACTTTTTTACTATTGCAACAAGTTTACTTTCTTGTTTATAGTTTTTATGCATTTTACTTGTATTTATGGACCATATGTGAGCTTTTTACCAACCAATTGTTATTAGAAAACTTATTTACCATTATGTGGCGCATAATTCCGTGAGTTTTCTATGAGTTTGTGAGTCTGTGGCTGGTGCAAGTTAAATTTGTATATTGTGACTGTCAGTTTATTTTGTTTGGTTGTGCAGTTTTACGGTGTTTGGCTGCTACATTTTATTGTGTTTGGTTGCTGCATGTTTTAGTGTTTGGTTGTTGCAATTCGTGTCTCTCTACAACCATCTTGGTTTAGTTTATGGTTTTTATCTGCATGT
The DNA here is from genome assembly GCA_026074375.1 of Tanacetum coccineum. Classification (NCBI taxonomy): domain Eukaryota; kingdom Viridiplantae; phylum Streptophyta; class Magnoliopsida; order Asterales; family Asteraceae; genus Tanacetum; species Tanacetum coccineum. The sequence goes on from BQNB010052578.1 coordinate 6,467, forward strand.
TTTAACCACTGTATGGTATCTCTTACCAGTTATATAGTTTTTTTATTCTTTCTATAAAACAAAATATAAAGAGCATAAATGATAAAATAAAATAAATAATATGATTCACTAGTCATTTGTGCTGCTGCTCGCAACCAATTAACACCAGATTGTTGAATTGGGAAAAAATTTTGTTGGCTACTTGGGTTTTAGTTAAAGTCATAAAATCTAAATGGATAACTGTATAGTTATGTTTGTCTTTTGCACATGACCCCATATTGTATTATGGAACTCGTGGAACTTCTTGATATGATGCACGTTGTAGTATTTAATTTTTTTTTGAACGGCAAATTTATTGAAAACCACTAGCAAGAAGCTAGAACATTACAAAAAAGTAAATAAGGGTGTTGAAGCCAACTAACCCATGAGAAAGTACTTTTACGTCTAGCACTACACCAAGTAAAAGAGCACGTAACAATATCATCAAAAAGAACTTCTTTCCGGTGTTTATTTGACGCGAACAGCAGAGGTTTCTAAAAATTCCCAAGATACCCACCAAGTAGTGGTAAAAAATCTCCTTCCTAAAACTCCTTTAGGACTAGAGGACATCCGCAACGATTTGAACCAATTCAGCCATGAAGCATAAGAATCGAGAGGGGTCCAAGTCAAGTTCCCCCTTCTGCAAACTAAACGAGACACGCCTATCGCCAAATCACAAGAGAACAAAGTATGTCCCAGGTCTTCTTGAACAATATTACAAGATGGACAAGATAACGAGGGCACAGGCACACCCCTGCTAACCAAGTTGAACCGAGTGGGAAGACGATCAAGAGACACCTTCCACGCAAAAATGTTAACCTTAATCGGGATCGACTTAACCCACCTCGTGGGAGAAACATCTTTCGGAAGGAAAGTTTCATCAATCAGGTTGCGAACATCTTTAACTCGAAAATCACCATCTCCATTCAAATCCCAAAAGTATCTATCTCAGATTGCTATATAAACAACACCGATCCAAGATACTCAAAAATCATTAAAGCTGTGTAGATTCAATTCCTCCTCTAATGACACGACGAAAAGAAGAAGTGAAAGAATCACTCATCTTGGACGTCACGGAGCACTCTTTATTAACATCCAAAGCATATAAGCGCGGAAACTTATCGCAAAGACGACAATCGCCAATCCATAAATCTTTCCAAAAACTTGTGCTCCTGCCATTACCAATTCTAATTTTACAATGAGAAATTAAGTCAATACCTTGAGCCTTAAGCACATCAACTTCCTTAATGATAGTGCTCCAATTCGAAGGGTGGGCAGCAGCTAGACCCTGACCATACGGGCCATGAATGGCGAGAATAGTACGAAACCAAAGGGAGTTGTCGCGAGAAAGGAAACGCCACATCCACTTGAACAAGAGGGCCCTATTTAGAGCATAGAAACTGGAGACTCCTAGCCCTCCATGTTTTTTTGGAGCAAGCACCTTGGTCCATTTGATCCATGCAATTTTCTTTTCATTCTCCTGGATGCCATTGAAAAATTTTCTTCTAATAGATTCCATTGTGTTAAGGACCGCCTTAGGGACCTTATAAAGAGACATATATATATAGAGTAACCAAGGACCAGATTAAAGACGATGAAGGACCCCCTATAGAAAGGGTTTTGAGTTTCCATTTGGATAACCTCGACTTAAGCTTATAAATCGTATCATCCCAAGACTTGACCAAAGAAGTGTTGCCGCCAACAGTGATACCCAAATACTTAAATGGAACCTTCATAACCGAACACCCCAACCTAGAAGCAGCTTCATTCACAAGAGATGAAGGAATTCCTACACCAAGAATATGACTTTTCTTTATGTTAATTGAAAGCCCTGACAATAAAGAAAAGCAACGAAGCATTTGCATTATCCCATTAAGATTCTCTTGGGACCATTCACCTATAAAAACCGCGTCATCCGCATAGAACAAATGAGAAATCATAGTCGTCGGATCAATCCTTATACCAGTAAATATGCCAGCATCAATAACACGAGAGAAAGATAAGTGTAAGGATTCCATTACGAGAATGAATAAATAGGGAGCCAAAGGATCTCCTTGCTTCAACCCACGGTGGAATTGGAACTCGGAAGTAGGACTCCCATTGACAAGAATAGATGCCATGCTCGATGTAAGACAACCACGGATCCATGAACGCCATTTAGAACCAAAGCCAAAAGAACAAAGAACGTCCTCCAGATAATCCCATCGAATGGAATCATAAGCCTTAGCAAAATCAACTTTAAAAATCATAGCACGCTGTTTTTTATGATGACAACGAGAAAGCAATTCATTAATAATAAACGGCCCGTCAAGAATTTGTCTATTAGGAAGGAAAGCCGTTTGAACATCCGAAATGAGATCAGAGATAACCAACGAGAGACGTGACTGAAGAATCTTCGTGATAACTTTATAAACACAGCCAATTAGACTAATAGGCCGAAAATCACCCACAAACTTTGGTTCTAGGGATTTCGGAATAAGCGCTATAAATGAAGAGTTGCATCCAATAGGGAAAGCAGCATGATCTAAAAACCATTCAACAGCCGTGCAAAAATCTGGACCCACAACCTGCCAAAACTTACGGAAAAATTCAAAAGTGAACCCATCGGGCCCGGGAGATTTGTTTTCACCACATCCCCAAACAGCTTGTTATAAATAGTAATTTATATACTACATAAAAATAAACAATTAAGTAGACATAATAATGTTTTATAACCAAACAAGCTATTATTTAGCAAACAAACTATTAGGGGTGAGGAGAAAAAACCAAAATAACCGAATAAATCGAAAACCGAAACCAAACCGAACTAATAAACGAACCGAACTTGCTAAAACCTAACCGACCCGAACTAACAATTCGGTTTTCGGTTTGGATATGGGTTTGACAATTTGAACCGAAAACCGAATTTATTTAAATATCTATGTAACTATTATTTTTTTTTATGTTTTCGGTTCGGTTCGGGTCAAATTATGTTTTTGGTTAGGTTCGATTGAATTCTAGTTCGGTTAGGTTCGATTGAAGTTGATGCCTGCTCAAAATCTAAATTTTCTGTCCCCGTCCTATTTCTCTGCAATCCAAAAAACGAACCCCTTATAATGCCTCTTTTATAATCTTCAGTCAAAATTAGATCCCATTATTACAAAACGTATTGATAGAAAACAAAACTTGAAAATTAAATGTGCATAACCAAAAAAAAGTAAGGGAGAAGGTGAGAACATGCTTACCATTAGTGAACGACGGCAAAATGCTGTAAACACCATGGAAAGTAAAATAGATCAATCAAAACCACTATAGCGCCTCCAAACGCACTAAAACTTGATACTACTCAGATCCAAACATCAAAATACAAACCGCCAAGGTCGGTGCGATTTTTATGATGGACAGAATATTATGAGTTCTATCACAAGTTTTGCTCCTTCAATCCTTAATTTTAGGTCCATCTGTGTACAAGCAAACCATGAATTCAATACTTTCTTAACATACTTTCAGCCCTTTAATACTTTCCATCCGATGTAGTATACTTTCCATCTAGCCATTCAACATTCAAGATTGCTTATCCAAAAATGCTTATCAACTTCTTTCAACAATGCATTAGGACATAATGGTGCATTCAATATAATAATCACATATTTAAGGCAATCATTTAACCTTGCTTCTCCTAAAAGTTTCTAAACTATTTCAAAGTCAATTAGCATTAACTTTTTTTTAAATGTCAATTAGCATTAGTAATAAAATCATTACCATTTATCCCAAGTTACCATTTCAAGGACTAAGAAATATAACAAAACTTATATTGAGAAGATATTCCCTGGTCATTTGTATAAAAATCCTTACCATAATATGAATTTAAGTTTTTTTTATTTAGATGCATGAGACTTATGGTATGATTGTGCTTAATTGCACATATTGCCTTTGTCATTGAATGGTTGATTGCTTGAGTCAAGGGGTTAATGAAGGCAAGTGAAGAACCTTGTGGCTATAAAACCCAATCACTCTCCTTTAGGACACATATATAAAAAACACAATCACATAAATAGCTTCTTATTTGATCTAGATAAGGAAAAAGATATGGGAAAAGTTTCAAGGTGGTTTAGAGGGGTATTAGGAATGAAGAAAGACAAAGAACACATATATAACAGTAATGCTAAAAGAAAGAAGAGATGGAGCTTTGGAAAATGTATGAAGGATCAGTCACAAAGGGCGACGGTGGAAAATGATTCCACTCGGATGAGGTCATGCATGTGTGCCTCGGAAAAATAACAAAATAAGCATGCTATTGCTATTGCGGAAACCGCTACACCTGCAACACAAGAAGTTTTGGCCGTCCCACAAGCTTTGGTGGCTGTTGTCAGACTTTCTAACGACGGCAGTGGTACATTATTTAGTGGCAGGGAAAAATGGGTTGGCACCAAGATTCAATCAGTATATAGAGGTCACTTGGTAAGTTAACTTTTTTTTTATTTTTTAAATAATTGTAGTTTAAGATTAAAGCTTACTTAAGCAAATAAATTATGGAATAATTTTAAAAATGCGTTATTTATTCAAGAAACAATCCCAAACACATTTTTACTATTGCAACAAGTTTACTTGCTTGTTTATAGTTTATATGCATTTTACTTGTATTTAAGGACCATATGTGAGCGTTTTACCAACCAATTGTTATTAGAAAACTTATTTACCATTATGAGGTGCATAATTCTGTGAGTTTTCTATGAGTTTGTGAGTCTGTAGCTGCTGCAAGTTAAATTTGTATATTGTGACTGTCAGTTTATTTTGTTTGGTTGTGCAGTTTTACGGTGTTTGGCTGCTACATTTTATTGTGTTTGGTTGCTGCATGTTTTAGTGTTTGGTTGTTGCAATTCGTGTCTCTTTACAACCATCTTGGTTTAGTTTATGGTTTTCATTTGCATGTTTTAACCACTGTATGGTATCTCTTTCCAGTTATAGAGTTTTTTTATTCTTTCTATAAAACAAAATATAAAGAGCATAAATGATAAATAAATAAATAATATGTATGCACTATTCATTTGTGGCTGCTGCTCGCGAGACTCTATTAACACTTAGATTATATGTATTGGAAAAAAATTTGTTGGCTACTTGGGTTTTAGTTAAAGTCATAAAATCTAAATGGATAATTGTATAGTTATTTTTGGCTTTTGCACATGACCACATATTGTATTTTGGAACTCATGGAACTTTATGATATGATGCAAGTTGTAGTAATTAATTGTCATAGCATTCACCGATTAACGGTGTGTTAGAAACTTAGAAGAACATTTGATTTGTTGGCACGTGTGATTGTGTGAAGCTTTATGTAATGGAATTGAAGATAAAATGAGATTCACGAAATGTGTAGAGATCATATATCCAAGATTTTAATGTACTCTGTAATTTTTATATTGAGGTGATAGATATGTTAACATTTGACACTTGAATGGTGTCACGTCTTGTTTTCTAGGAACGCATATGTGACTACCTAAAATGTAAACAAGTGGATGATCATAGATTCATAATGTCACCAAGGAGTTTCCTACATTGGTAATTGAGTATTTTATTTTTCTAATGGAGTTTTGTTTATGTTTTTAGGCAAGAAGGGCCCTGAGGGCATTAAGAGGACTAGTGAAATTTCAAGCTCTTGTTAAAGGGTTCCTTGTTAGAAAACGAGTAGCTGCTACTCTATACAGTATGCAAGCTCTCCTAAGAGCTCAGTTGGCTGTTCGTTCTCAAAGGGCTCAGTTGGCTGTTCGATCTCAGTTGGTTGTTCAACCTCAAATGCGTCACCGACAATCCATTGTAAGATCACTTTTATAAATTTACGTGTATTTTTCTAAGAATAATGTTATTTTATGTCCATTAGCAATAATTTTTTTGGATGGGCTTAGATACACTTGTTGTTCATATTCATTTAACAAAGTGTTGCACTTTTAAATATTTTTAGGAGAGGTTTGATAATGACAGAAGAAGAAAAATCCATAGCAAGCGACTCTCAACTTCATATGATTCAAACCGGTCACACACTCCAGCCACACCTCCAAAAAGTGTATGCGGGGACGCCTTTTTTAGACCTCATTCGAATCGTCCAAGTTACATGGCCAACACGCAATCATTTAGCGCGAAACAGAGGTCGCATTGTGCTGTTAGGATGCAAAAGTCTGGTACATGTTCTAACGCTCAAGAAGCTCTAAACTCATCTATCAAGGATTCACTCATATTTGGAATTCAAAAAACAGGGTAAACTAAATGGTATGGGGGAAGTCTTATACCATCACGAAAGGCCAAACCAATTTGTATGATTTCTTTGACGTGTTTTTCACCATGGTTTTAATTAGATGGGTTTTTTTTCTTCTTCTTTTTAAACATTTAAATAGATTTCATAAAGATGCTCAATTTCTTTTCATAGTGGACCAAACATTCCAACCTTTTAAAAACCCCATTTACTTATTTTTTACAATTGTTGCTTTTGGTCCAATACTTTTTTTTTCCAATTTTTTTAACTTTTTTTTAAAAAGTCTTAGGGAACCTATAGGGCATCAATGAAATAATTTTACTAAATGGTTAAGGTTTTAGTTTCCAATTATTTTTGTATCTATTACATTTTTTCTAAGTATTGGTGTACCTAAGCCGTCAATGCAAAAACTCTAAAAGGTGATGGTTTTGATTAAAGGTTGGAAGTTGGGGCCAAAGTATTGGGAATTGGGTATTGAGCTATATATAATTCTATTTATAATGTTTATAAAAAAGAATTAAGATTAGGGGCATCTTATTAAATCTATTTAAAATGTTTAAAAATAGGAATAGATTGGACCTCTTCTAATAAGATCCATAGGAAAAGGATTTAGGGGGGACATTACTTTCGGGTAAATTACTATCTTTACCACCACAAACAACTTCTTGTGTATAATTGGTATAATGTTGTTTATTTTTAGCAGCTGTTGGTGTTAATTATTGTGAGAGGGTAAAGATACGACCATGTAGGGGGAATAAAACATCATAGGTGTCCTCAAGATACACTGTACTAGCATTCCTTGGAAGTGAAAGAAAGCTTTTGAGTATGTAGGAGAAACTTTGAGAAAATAAGACGCTATGAGTTCCTGGTATCGTAGGAACGTTTTCGCATCAGTTACTTATGAATATTTTGTTGCAATTGGTACACTTTTTTTGTTTGCCACTATTGGTATTTGGTTGTATATGCTATACTATATTGATGAGTTATGATAGTGTAATTTATAGTTTTATAAAATTTTCATGGAGCATTAATGCTACGGTATTTGCTACGGATTTGCAACAAATACCTTACCGTTAGCATTACTCCCACTTGTTATTGTAGGTGGTGTGGCAAATCAGTGTGAAGAAGAATACTGGGAAGAACTCGGTGAACATAATATCAACTGTGGGAAAATTTGTGCAAAAAAAAATCGCCGGCATACATGTTGATATAAGGTTGGCTAGGAAAAAATGTGTGGTGTCCGTTGGGGTAAATCGGTTTGTGAGTAATCTGTTGGGAAAATTTAAACCAAGGATTATCGACAGTATATACGTGGGGAAATAGTCTGCACTCTGTGAGATAATCAGTGGGGGTAAATTATTTACCCACCAAAGGGTTTGAACCCATCGGAATTTAAATTTTGAGTGAAAAATGTGGAAACACGGTCCCTTTTCCCAAGCGTCTTACCGTGGGAAAAACAATTTGCGTTTTAGTATTGATTTGTACTTTGGTCCGGGTCAAAGATTGGACCTAGGCACGTCATTTGCTATTTTTTTTCACGTATATGGGGCATAGGCGGGTCATTATTTATCAGGTCCCAAAACAAGTGTCAATTAATACCGTATAACGACACAAATACAACAATAACACATCGCTTCGGATTTCTCGGGTTTGCCAATACCTCGTAAAACATAAAATTACCAGGATACTCGGACCCGAACTGCACCACCCTTGTTTGTTTACCGGTTGAATACCAACCACATCAACCCCGACCCATTCTACCCGACTCTTTAACGGCTCATGTAAAACATTTTATTAAAAAAATTTACACCATTTTTAGTGGGCAAAATTAAGGGGGAAAAAATCTACCATCCACTTTAAAAAAAATTAAAAAAAATATTACATCCTCTCCCCATTTACGGCGGTTAAGTACTTGGGAACGTTTAGTCTTATTTTTTTAATTAAAACCAATTTATGATAAAATGGGTACTTTGGGGGACGGTCGGTAACTTAAAAACGAAAGTTTTAGTAACGACACCTTGTAACTTAATTTTTTTAGCATTCTCATTAAAAAAATAAGCCCTTGGGGGGTTATTGGGTTGTTAAAAATGCGTTTTACCTCCCCTCACGCTTAGGGGGCGGAAGCACGGGGGTACCCACCTCGTTCATGGACACAACTTGTGTTTCTGTTATTTAAAATACGTAATTTATTTACTTACATAAAAAAATAAAACAATTAAGTAAGACAATAATTAATGTTTTATAACCAAAACCAAAACTATTATTATTAGCCAAAAACAAAAACTATTAGGGGTGAGGAGGGAAAAAACCGAAATAACCGAATAATCGAATATAACCGAAACAAAAACCGAAAAACTTAATAAAAACAGAAAACCGAACTTGTTTAAAAAACCTAACCGGACCCGAATTATCCAATTTTCGGTTTTCGGGGTTTTGGGGATAATGGGTTTGACAATTTGAAACCGAATAAAAAATCGAATAAATTATTTAAATGAATCTATGTAAATAAAAACTATTATTTTTTTTTTATGTTTTCGGTTCGATTCGGGTTCAAATTTATGTTTCTCGGTTAGGTTCGATTTGGAATTTACTAGTTCGGTTAGGGTTCGGGATTGATGGTTTGATGCCTGCTCAAAATTTCTTAATTTTTCTGCATCCCCGTACCATTTATTCTGCAAATTCCCAAAAAAAACGAAAACCCCATCTTATAATGGGCCTCCATTTTATAATCCTTCAGGTCAAAATTAGATACCATTATTTAACAAAAAAACGGGTATTTGATAGAAACAAAAACTTGAAAAATTAAATGTGCATAACAAAAAAAATAAAGTAAAGGGAGAAGGGAGAGGAACATGCTTTCCATTTTAAGTGTGCGACGGGCATAAAAATGCTGTATAACACCGTGGAAAGTAAATTAAAAAAAAGATCTATCAATAATAAACCTCAATTTAGCGAATTCAAAACGCACTAAAACTTTGATACTACTTCAAATCAATCCAAATATAACAATCCAAATAATTAACACCAAACCTGCCATGGTCGGTGCGTTTTTTTATGATTGGAAAAGAATTTATTTATGTGGATTTCTTTACCAACTAGGTTTTGCCTTCCTTTTTCAATCCTTAAATTTTTAGGTCCATTTGTGTTCAATTGCAGGTTGGCACACCATGAAATTAACTACTTTCTTAACAGAATTTTTCAGCACACTTTTAATTACTCTTTTCCCCATTTCCGATGGTAGTTAATTTCCATATTGCCTATTCAATACAATTTCAAGATTGCTTATCCAATAAATGCTTATCAAAAACAATTAATTCAACATTTTTCATTAGGGGAAAACATAAATTGGAGCATTCATATAAAACAATCACAGATTTAAGGCAATCATATACCTTGCTTTTCTCCTAAAATAGTTTCTAAAACTATTTCAAATAGTCAATTAGCTAATTAAACTTTTTTTTTAATGTCAATTTATAGCATTAGTAATTATAAATCATTACCATTTTATCCAAGTTACCCTATTTTCAAAGGACTAAAGGAAATATAAAAACTCTAAAAAAGTTATATTTATTGGACAGGATATTCCCTTGTTTTTTGTATAATAATTTCCTTAACACCCCATTAATATTATTTAAGTTTTTTTTTATTTTAGATGCAGGGGTAAAAACTTTTTCGGTCATGATTTGTGCTTTTAATTGCAACAAGATTGACCTTTTTCATTGAATGATTGATTTGCTTGGGAGTCAAGGGGGTTAAATAAAGTGCAATTGAAGAACCTGGTGGGGGCTTTTAAAAACCCTTTTCACATTTTCCTTTGGACACCCTATATAAAAATAAAACACTAGGTCAATAATTATTTCAATTTCTTATTTGATTTTCTACATAAGAAAAAGATATGGGGAAAAGGGTTTCAAGGGTGGTTTAGAGGGGTATTAGGGAATGAAGAAAGGGACAAAAAGGAAAAACATAGATAAGAGTAATGCATAAAGGATAGGAAAAGAAGGGGGATGGAGCTTTGGTTAAAATGTATGAAGGGATCCGTCACAAAAAGGGCGCGCTGCAAAATTGATTCAACTCGGATGAGGTTCATGCATGGTCTGCCCTGGAAAAAGGACAAAATAAGGAATGTTAATTGGCTATTGCGGCAGACTGCTCAGGCAGCAAGGCTGGACCGCCAAATGGTGGGCCAAGCCCACAGAGGCTTTTAGTGGGCTGTTTGTTAAGACTTTTTTAGCGAACGGGCAGGGGTACTTTATTTTAGTGGCAGGGAAATAATGGGCTGCCATCAAGATTCAATCAAGTATTATAGAGGTACTCTTGGTAAGGTTTAACTTTTTTTATTATTTTTTAATATAATTTAGTTTAAGATTAAAGCTTTCTTAGCAATATCTAAATTTATGGAATTAATTTTAAGAATGCGTTATTTTATTCAAAAAACCAAATTCCCAAACACTTTTTTTACCTATTGCAACAGTTTTTACTTTCTTGTTTATAGTTATTTTTATGCATTTTACTTGTTATTTCATGGGAACCATATGTGAGCCTTTTTTTACCAACCAATTGTTAATTAGAAAAAAAATTATTTACCCATTATGTGGAGCATAATCTCGTGAGTTTTCTATGAGTTTGCGGTGTCTGGGGGCTGGTGGCAAAGTTAAAATTTGTCTATTCGTGGGACTGGTCTGTTTATTTTGTTTGGTTGTGCTGTTTTACGGTGTTTGGTGCTTCATTTTTTTGGTGTTTGGTTTGCTGAATGTTTTGGTGTTTGGTTGTTGCAAATTCGTGTCTCGCATACAAAACACCAATCCCTTGGTTTAGTTTAATTGTTTTTATATCTTGCTTGTTTTTAACCCAACTATATGGTATCTCTTACAGATATTTAGTTTTTTTATTCTTTCTATTTAAAAATACAACAAATATATAGGAGCAATAAATGTTAAATTAAAATAAATAATGTGTATGCACTAGTTATTTGTGGGCTGCTTTGCTCGCGAGTACTCTTTTAAAAATACACTCGATTGTTTTTATTGGAAAAAATATTTTGTTGGACTTTAACTTGGGTTTTTAGGTTTAAAGTTCATTTAAAATCTAAAATGGATAAAAACTGTTAGGTTTTGTTTGGCCTTTTGCACATGACCACCATAGATTGTATTTAGGGGAAATATCTTCGTGGAAACTTTCTTGATATTGATGCTCGTTGTAATACTTTAATTGTCTTTGCTTTCACCGATTAAACAGTGTGGTTAGAAAAACTTAGAAGAAACATTTGGACATTTGTTGGGCACCGTTGTGATTGTGTGAAGGCTTTAAATGAAATGGATTTGGAAGATAAAAAAGGTGATTCAACGGAAAAATTGTGTAGAGGGATCATATATCCATGATTTTTTAATGTATCTCTATTTTTTATATTGAGGGGGATAGATATGGTTAACTTTTGGGGGACTCTTGAATGGTGTTCCACGTCTTGTTTTCACAGAGGGCGATCGCAATCTATGCCTACCTAAAAAATGTAAAAAACCTTTGGGTGGGATTCGATCATTTGGATTTTCATAATGTCACTGGAGTTTTCCTTCATTGGTTTAATTTGAGTTATTTTTATCTTTTCTAATGGGAGTTTTGTTTATGTTTTTTTAGGGCAGAAGGGGCCTTTGTGGGGCATTTAATATTAAGGGACTAGTGAAAATATTTTCAAAAAACTCTTGTTTTAAAAAAGGGTTACCCTTGTTAGAAATCGAGTAGCTGTTTACTCCTATACAGTATGACAAAGCTCTCCTAAGTGCATCAGTTGGGTTGGGTCGTTTCTCAAAAGGGGCTCAGTTGGCTGTTCGAGTCTCTGGTTGGTTTGGGTTCAACCCTCAAAATTGCGTCTAACAGACATATCCATTGTAAGATCCACTTTTATAAAATTTTTTACGGTGTATATTTTTTCTAAGAAAATAAAAACGTTAATTTTTATGGTCCATTAAAACAATAATTTTTTTTTGGATGGGACGTAGATTTTCCCAACTTGTTGTTCATATTCATTTCTAAAACAAAAAGAGTTGTTTGCACTTTTTTAATATTTTTAGGAGAGGTTTGTTTATGGGAAACATAGGAGGAAGGAAAAAAAATGCAATAGGCAAGCGGGGACTCTCTAACTTAATTATGGATTTTCAATCCGGGTAAAACCACCAAACTCTTAATGCCACACCTCCCCAAAAAAGGTGTTTGCACTGGGTACGCCCTTTTTTTGAATCCTCTCATTCGAAAATTCGTCAAAGTTTTACATGGCCAATATCACGCAATTTCTTTTAGCGCGTAAAGAAGAGGTCGCATTTGGTGCTGTTGAGGGATGCAAAATAAGTCTTTCAATGTATATAACATAATCAAAGAAGCTCTAAACTAATCTATCAAGATTTCATACATATTTGGAAATTCAAATCTGGTATCTAATGGAATGGAAAAGGGTATTATTAACCATCGAATATGCCCAAAAAACCAATATGTCATAATTCTTTAACACGGGTTAATTCCGTGGTTTTATTTAGATGGGTTTTTTTCTTCTCTTTTTAAACATTTAAAAATATGTATTTAAGAGTTTTCAAATCTTTATTTCATAACGTGGGGCCTCAACTTCAACCTTATTAAAAAACCCCTTTAATTTATTTTTTCCATTTGAGGTTTAGGTCCAATACTTTTTTTTCAAATACTTTTTTTTTAAAAGTCTTGGACCTAAAGATCAATGAAAAAATCTAAATGGTTTAAGGTTTTAGGGTCCATAGATTTTGGCTTCAATTACATTTTTTATAGTATTTGGACCCTAAAGCGTCAATGCAACATCTAAAAGGTGGAAGGTTTTAATTAAAGTTGAATTTGGGGCCAAAGTATCGAATTAGATTGAACTATTATAAAATATATTTTAATGTATTTAAAAGGAGAAGAAAAAAAACTTCTAATGTAAAAAAAAACACCATGGAATACGTGTTTTAAAGAATTTTAACATATTGGTTTGGGCTTCCGGATGGTTTAAGACTTCATTCCATTAGTTTACCTGTGTTGAATTCTAAAATATGAGGGGATTCTGATATATGAGTTTTAGAGCTTTTTTCTTGAGTGTTTGAAAATGGACACTTTAGTTGCATCCCTAACAGGCACCCATTGCGGAACTCCTCTTCTTTCGCCAGCTAACATGATTGCGTGTTTGGCCATGAAAACTTGGAACGATTTCGTATGAGGTCTAATAAAAAAGGGGCCGACCCCCGCATTTTACACTTTTGTTGGAGGGTCGTGGCTTGAGTGTGTGAACCGGTTTGAATTTCATTATGAAGTTTTTTGAAGGTGTCGGCTTTGCTATGGATTTTTTCTTCCCTTGTTCATTTATCAAACCTCTCCTTAATAAATATTTTAAAAAGTTTTGGCATCCACTTTGTTAAATGGAATTATGAACAAACCAAGTGTAATTCTAAAACGACCATCCAAAATAAAATTATTGTTATTTGGACATAAAACTTTCTTCGTTATTCTTAGGAAAAAATACACGCTGTATATTTATAAAAGTGAATTCTTACAAATGGATTTTGGTCGGTTGGACGCATTTTTGAGGGCTTGAAACATATCCAACTGAGTTCGGGGAAACATGCGCAATACTGAGCACCTCTTGAGAAACGAACAAAAACCAAAACTGAGCTCTTAGGAGTAGCTTGGCATACTTGTATAGGAGTAAGCAGCTACTCGGTTTTTTATAAAAAGGAAAACCCCTTTTACAAAGGAGTTTTTGGAATTTTCCACTAGGCCTTTTAAATAGGGGCCTCAGGGTGGGGCCCCTTCTTGCCTTTAAAAACATAATACTAAATCTCCATTTAGGAAAATAAGTAAATATTAGCAATTACCAATGTAGGAATTTTACTCAGTGAAATTATGGGATATCTATGATCATCCCACAGGTTTTTACATTTTTGGTAGTCCAATAGTTGCGTTCTCGGAAAACAAGACGTGACTCCATTCAAGTGTCTATATTGTTTTAACATAATCTATCCCCTCAATATACAAAATAATTTTCGAGAGGTACATTAAAAATTCTTGGATATTTTATGAACCTCTCTTACACCATTCGTTCGTAAATTCTCATTTTTAATCTTCAATTCCAATTTTCATAAAGGCTTTATCCACCAACAAAACATCACACGTGCCATACTCAATCAAATGTTCTTATAAGTTTCTAACACCACCTGGTTATCGGTGAAAGGAGTGGAAGGCTATGGGTACAATTTATGTTACTACAACGTGGGAATCATATATAAGGGAAAGGTTTCCATCGGAGGTTTCCCTAATTACAATTTGGTGGTCATGTTGCAAAAAGACAAACACAAAAAAAAACTATACAGTTATCCATTTTGTTTTTATGACTTTTAACTAAAATACCAAAAAGTATGCAACAAAATTTTATTCTCCCAATTACAAACAAATATCTGAGTGTTAAAAGGAGTCTCGCGGATGCGGCAGGCCACAAAATAACTAGTTGCAATACATCAATTATTTATTTATTTATCATTTATTGATCTTTATAATTTTTCGTTTTATAGAATGAAGAATATAAAAAAACTATTTAAAAAACTGGGTTAAAGATAGATTTTACATATTATTATAGTGGGTTTTAAAAACTGCATAATAAAAAAAACAATAAAACTAAACCAAGATGGTTGTTAAAGGAGAGACACGTATTGCAACAACCAAACCACTTAAAATTACCTTGCAGCAACACATTAACACAATAAATGTTGCAGCCAAAAACACCGTATATAACTGGCACAACCAAAACAAAATAAACTGAACAGTCACAAAATAGGGGGAACAAATTTAACTTGCACCAGCCCCCAGAGCTTCACTAAATTACTCATAGAAAAAGAAAACTCACCGGGGAAATTATTTGCGCCCCACATAATGGTTTTTAAAATTATTAGTTTTCTAATAAACAAATTGGTTGGTTAAATAAAAAGTTCCAACTTAATGGTCACTTATAAAATACAAAGTTAAATGCATGTAAAAAACTATTAAAAACAAGGGAAAGTAAACTTGTGTGTTGCAATATGTAAAAAAAAAGGGGGTTTGGGATTGTTTCTTGAATAAAAATTAAACGCCATTCTTTAAAAAATTATTCCATAATTTAGTTGGCTGAAGTTGTAATGCATTTATTTCTTAAAACTATAATTATTAAAAAATTATAAAAAAGTTTTTAACTTTGCCAAGTGGGGACTCTATATTACTGATTGAATTTCTTGATGGCAGGCCCATTTTTTCCCTTGCCACCAAAATAAAAGGTACCCTTGCCGTCGCTAGAAAGGTCTAACAAAACCAGGCCACTAAAGCTTGTGGGGCTGGCCCATTTGCGTCTGCTGCGGGCTTGTGTTTTCTGTTTTGTAGCAGTTTGGGCCGCAAAAATTAGCAATAACATGGCTTATTTTGTTCTTTTTCCAGGGCAGGACATGCATGACATCATCCTGAGTGGAAATCAATTTTTATATTTCCAGCGATCGCCCCTTTGTTGACGGATCCTTCATTTCATTTTTCCCAAAGCTTCCATCTCCTTCCTTTTCTTTTTAGCATTACTCTTATCTATGTTTTTCTTTGTTTTTCTTCCTTCCTAATTAAACCCCTTCTAAAACCCACCTTGAAACTTTTTCCCATATTCCTTTTTTTCTTTTTGTAGATCAAAATAAGATTTATAAATATATTTTGTTGAGACTGTGGTTTTTTTTTTATATATGTGTCCTAAAAGGAGGAGTGATAGGGTTTTAAGCCCACTGGGGTTTTCTCATATTTGCCTTTAATTTTAACCCCTTGAACTCAAGCAAATCAATTCAATTCAATGAAAAAGGAATCTGTTTGCAAATAAAAAAGCCCAACCAATTCATACCATAAGTTTACATGGCATCTTAAATAAAAAAAAAAAAACTTAAATTTTAATATTATGGTAAGGATTTTTCTTATTTTAATACAAATATCTAGGGTTTATGTTTCTTTTCACTTTTTATATAAATTTTTTGTTATATTTCTTTGGTCATTGGAATTGGTATTTAATTGGGGATTAAAATTGGTTAATTTGAAATTTTATTACTATTATGATATAGTACATTTAAAAAAAAAAGTTAATGCTAATTTGGACTTTGGAAATAGTTTAGAAACTTTTTTAGGTGAGGAAGCAAAGGTTTTAATGATTGCCCTTAAATTTGTGATTGTTAGATTGGAATGGCAATCCATTGATGGTTCTTAATGCTTTGTTGTAGGGATTGTTGGGTTTAAGGCATTTTTTTGGATTAAGCAATTCTTGAATGTTACATGCTAGCATTGGGAAAAGTATTATACATCGGGATGGAATGTTTTATTAAAGGGGGCTGATAGTCTGTTAGAAAGTATTGATTCATGGGTTGGCATAACCTGCTTGTTAAACACAATAATGGACCTTAAAAATTAAGGATTGTTGGAGCAAAAAACTTGTGGTTAAATATAAAAGAAAAGATACAAACTCATTAATATTCTTGTACCATCATAATTAAAAAACGGCCCCACCGGAACCTTGGCGGTTTTTGTATTTTGATGGTTTGGATTTGGGAGTAGTTAATTCAAGTTTTTAGTGCGGTTTGAATGCGCTATTGTGGTTTTGATTGGGGGATCTTTTTTTACCTTTTTTCCACCGGTGTTTTACAGGCATTTTGCCGTCGGTTTCACTAATTGGTAAAAGGCATGTTCTCTCCTTCTCCCCTTAATTTTTTTTTGGGTTTATGCAACTTTTAATTTTATAGTTTTGTTTTATATTCATACGTGTTTTCTTGTAATTTAATGGGATCTAATTTTGACCGAAGGTTATTTAAAGAGGCATTATAAAGGGGTTTACGTTTTTTTTGGGATTGATGATTTATAATGGACGGGGATAGAAAAATTTAGGATTTGGGGCAGGCATCAAAACATATCAATTCGAAACCTAACCGAACTAGGGAATTCAATTCGAAACACCATTAAAACCGAAAACTAACATTTATTTGATACCGAATCGACCGAAAAACATAAAAAAAAAAAAATAATTAGTAATAGTTACATAGGTTAATTTAAATAAATTCGATTTTTTTTTACGGTTAAAATTGTCAAAATACCCATATCCTAACGGAAAAAAACCGAATTGTTAATTCGGGGTGAGTATCGGTATAGGTTTTAAACAAAGGTATCGGTTCGTTTATTAGTTCGGTTTGGTTTTCGGTTTTCGGAAATTAATTTCGGTTATTTCGGCTTTTTTCTTCCTTCCACCCCTAATAAGTTTTGTTTGCGTAAAATAAATGTTTTGTATTGGTTATATAACATTATTATGTCTACTTAATTTTTTATTTTTATGTAGTATATAAATTAATATTTATAACAGAAACACATGTTTGTCCATGACGAAGGTGTGGGTACTCGGTTGGCTCCCGCCAGCTAAGGCGTGGAGGGGAGTTAACGGCTTTAACGGACCAATAACCCCAAGGGCTATTTTTTATAGATTGCTAAAAAAAATTTTGGTTAATGGTCGTTACTAACACGTTCGGGTGTTGTTAAACGACCGACCCCAAAAGGGGGGGGGGGGGGATTTTTTCCCATAAATTGTTTAATAAAACAATTATATAAATAACTAAACGGTCATTAACTTAAACCGACGTTATTGGGGAGAGCGGATGTATTTTTTTTAATTTTTTTAAAGTGAGGGTAGTTTTTTCTTAATTTTGCCACAAAATTTTGGGGATTTTTTTATTAAATTTACATGGAGCCGGGTAAATGGAGTCGGGTAAATGGGGTAGGGGTTGTTGGGGTTGGGGTCTAAACACGGGTTGTAGGGGGGTACTAATCAGGGGTTTGCAGGTAGGGGTCGGTGTATCATGGTATTGTATGTTTACGAGGTATGCAAACCGAGATAGATCCGGTTAGCGTGGTGTTTGGTTGTATTGTGTCGTTTTTACGGGTTATTTGGACACTTGGTTGTGGTTTTCATGATAAATAATGGAATCGCTTATTGGCATAATAACGTTGGAAAATAAATAAGCAATTGACGGGGCTTAGGTTCAATCTTTTGGACGGGGGGGGGATCCAAGTAAAAAATACAATTACTACGGGCAAATTGGTTTTTTGCCCCACCACGGTTATTAAGGGACGCGGTGGGTAAGGTGGCCGGTTTTTCACCCAACGGAATTTCTCATCAAAAAAAATTATTCCGGATGGTAACCTTGTGGGTAATTTTTTTCCCACTGATTTTTCTCACAGGAGGTGCTGGGTTGGGGGTACTAATGTTCCCTCGGGTTATTTCTGTCGATATTCCATTGGGGGTTTTTGGTTTCACCTTATAAGATTTTCTCTCTATATATCATGTGTAAACAACAGGGGGGGGTCTTTTACCCCACACTTTGTCTTGCAACCATTTTCTTTAATTGTATGAGCGTTTTTTTGCCAACATATATTTTCCACAGTTATAAATTGTCACCGGATTTATCACGGGAATCTTTGTCCACACGGATTTGCCCACACAACTTACAATACAAGGTGGGGATAAATGCTACGGTAGGTATTTGTTGCTAAATCGTAGCAAATACCGGTAGAATTAATGCTTTCACCTTGTACAATTTTTGTAAAACATATATTACACTTATAATAAAAATCTTTCAATTTAGTTTAGCAGTTACAACCAATAATACCAATAGTGGCTAAAACTAAAAAAAAATGTGTTTACCATAATGCAACAAAAAAATCTATTTCATAAGTTAAAAATCTGATGCCCGGGAAAAAACGTTCCTACGTAAATGGCCAGGATAACTCATTTGCGTTCCTTTATTTTTCTAAAGTTTCTCTAGGCTTACGCAAAATATGCTTTTTTCTTTTCAACTTCCAAGGGAATGCTAGTTTTAAAAGTGTTATCTTGGAGGGACACCCCGATGGATGTTTTATTCCCTACATTGGTTGTTTATCTTTACTTCTTCACAATATTACACCTGCATGGCTGGCGTAAAATAAACACAAACATTATACAAATTATACACATGATGTAGGTTGTGGGTGGAAAGATTTATTCCCGAAAGTTATGTCTAAAATCCCTTTCCATGGATCTTAATTAGGAAGAGGTCAATTCTATTCTTTTTTAAAACATTTAATTTAGGATTTATATAGTGCCTCTAATTTCTATTCTTTTTTATAACATTTAAATGGATTTATAAGAGCTCAATCTATTTCATACTTGGGCCCCCACAAACTTCATTACCTTTTAATTAAACCTTTATCCTTTTAGATTTTGCCATTGGACGCATTTTAGGGGTTCCACAAATACTTTTAAAAAAATATTGTATTGAAACAAAAATATTTTATTGGTAACTAAACTACCTTTTAACCATTAGATTTTTTCACTTGATGGGCTTTAGGCTCTTAAGACTTTTGATAAAATTAGTATTGGAAAAAAATAGTAATTTTGGGACCTAAAGCCATCAATGGAAATATGGAAAGGGTTTTTATATAGGTTGAAAGTTGGGGCCAATATGAATAGGATTGAGCTCTTATGAATATATTTAAAATGTTGTAAAAGAGATGAAAAAAAAAAAAATCTAATTAAACCAAAACCATGGAATTACACGTCAAAGAATTATAACATATTGGTTTGGGGCCCTTCGATGGTTTATTAAATAAAGACTTCAATTTCCTTTTGGTGCCTTCATGTTTTGTATTCCTAATATTGAGGAATCTTGATAGAGAGGGGTTTTAGAGCTTGTCTTTTGAAGCGGTTTGAACATGACTTTGGCATCCAAAAACAAGCACAATTCGGACCTTTTCATTGGTTCGCGGCTAAAATGATTGCGTGTTGTTGGCCATGTTAACTTGGCGGGATTCGGAATGAGGGTCTAAAATAAGGTACGTCCACCCACGCCATACAACTTTTTGGGAGGTTGGTCAGGCTGGAGTGTAGTGTCCGGTTTTGAAAAATTCTTGATGAAGTTGGGAGAGTCGCTTTGCTATGGATTTGGTTCTTTTTTCTGTTCATTATTCAAAAACCCTTCTACCTAATAAAATATTTAAAAGTGGCAACCACTTTTGTTAAATGAATATGAAACATAACATAGATTGTATCTAAAGGCCCCATCCAAAATAAAATTATTGCTTAATGGACATAAAATAAAACATTATTTCGTTAGGGGAAAAAATTTACACGTAAATTTTATTATTATAAAGTTGGATCTTTTCAATGGGATTGTCGGTGACGCAATTTGAGGATTGAACAACCAACTGAGGATCGAACAAAGGCCAACTGAGCCCTTTGAGAAACGAAACAGCCAACTGAGCTTCTTAGGAGAGCTTGCTTCTGGTTTAGAGTAGCAGTGCGCTACTCGTTTTCTTTAACAAGGAACCCTTTTTCTAGGAGCTTGAAATTTCAAAATAGTCCTCTTTTAATGGCCCTCGCGGGCCTTCTTGCCTAAAAAAATCAATAAACAAAAAACTCCGTTAGAAAATTAATAATTACTCAATTTCCATTGAAGGTAAAAAAAACTCGGGGTGGTTTGACATTATTGAATACTTTGGGATCATCCACAGGGTTGTTACATTTTTAGGTTACGTCACAGTTGCGTATATCCATTCGAAAACAAAGATGTGACACACATTTCAAAGTGTCAAATGTTAACTAATCTAATTTCCCCCTCAAATAAAAAAATTTAAGAGAGTACATTAATATTTCTTGGATATTATGGATCTCCTACACCATTTTCGTGAATCTCCATTTTATCTTCAATTCCATTTTCATTAAAGCTTTCACACAATCCCCACAACGTGGCCAACAACAAACTACAAAATGTTCTTCTTAAGTTTTCTAACACCACTTGTTTGTCGGTTGAAAAAGCCTTGACAATTTAAATTTTACTACAACGTGGCCATTTTCATATCAAGGGATGTTCCTCGAGTTTCCTCTAATATTAAATATGGGGTTTCATGTGCAAAAGGCAAAAAAACTACAATATACAGTTAATCCATTTTAGTATTTTATTGACTTTAACTAAATAAATAATCCCAAATAGCCAACAAAATTTTTTTTCATACAAAAGCAATCTGAGTGTTAATAGAAGTTCTTCGGCGAGCAGCAGCCACAAATGACTAGTGCATACATATTATTTATTTATTTTTTTCCATTTTTGCTTTCTCTTTTATTTTTTGTTTTAATAGGAAGATTAAAAAAAATACTATATAACTGGTTAAGAGGATACCTTTATATGGTTTTATACACTAACATGCAGTATTAAATACATACAAACTAAAAAACCCAAGATGGTTGTAGAGAGGGGGGACACGAAATTGCAACAACCAATAAACCACTATAAAACATTGCAGGCAACCAAAACACAATAAATAAAATGTAGCACAGCCAAAACTCCGTAAAAAACTGCACAACAAATACTAAATACAATGGACTGGTTCAACATATACATATTTAACTCTGGCACCAGCCACAGACTTCACAAAACTCATAGGGAACATAACTCACGGAAATTATGCGGCCAATAAATGGGTAAATAAGGTTTTGTATTTTGTTTTTTTTTCATTAATTTACCATTGGGTTGGTTATTAGCTCAAATAATGGGGGTTCCTTTTAAATACTAAGGTGTTAAAAAATGCATAAAAAAACTATATTAAACTTGAAACACGTAAAAGACATGTTTTGACAATAGTATAAACAAGGGTGTTTTGGGGATTGTTTCTTGGAAATAAATAATATTAAACGCAAATTCTTTAAAATTATTTCCATAATTTATTTGCTTAAGTAAGCTTTAATCTTAAAAAATAGTTATATTTATTAAAAAAATATAAATATGTTTAAATTACCATGTGTCCTCTATTATTACATGATTGAATCTTGTTGGGGCCATAAGCCTTATTTTTCCCATGCCACTAAATACAAAGTTGTTACCCCCTGACCGTCGCTTGGATAAGTATGGGGGGATCAAACAGCCACTTGTAAGCTTTGTGGGCTCGGGCCACGTTTTGCGTTCTGCTGCCGGCTTTTTTTTTGTAGCGGTTGCCGCAAATAGCAATTTCGCATTGATTATTTTTTATTCTTTTTTCCACGGGGGCAGGGGTATAAATGAATGGGGACCCTCCATTCCGAGTGGATTCTTTTTCACACCGTCCGCCTTTGTGACGGATATCCTTCATTTTAACATTTTTTTCCCCAAATGCTCAAATCTCTTCTTTCTTTTTTTGCATTACCTTAATCTATGTTTTCTTTGTCCTTTCTTCATTTTCATTAAAATTAACCTTCTTAACCACATTGAAACATTTTTCCCTTTTTCATGTTTTTCTTAAGGTAGATTTAAAAAATAAGATGGGCTATTTTTATGTGAAATTGTGTTTTTTTATTTAATGTGGTCCTAAAAGGTGTGGTTGATAGGGTTTTATTGCACTCAAATGGTTCTTCAATTTGACTTTACTTAAAAATAAACCCCCTTGTCCTACAAGCAATTTCAATCATTCAATGAAAAAAAGCATTATCTGTGACGGCAATTATAGCACTAATATACACATAAGGTTCCTTGCATCATATATAATAAAAAAAAACTTTATAAAATTAAATATTTATTGGTAAGGGTTTTTTTTATACATATTAAACAAGGGGAATATCTTCGTGCCAAATTATATAACTTTTGTTTATATTTTTACTTAGGTCCTTGGGAAAATGGTTACTTGGGGGATAAATGGTTATGATTTTTATTAACTAATGGCTAATTGAAACATTTAAAAATCAAAAAAAGTTTAATGCTAAGTGACTTTGAATTAAGTTTAGATACATTTTTTTAGGAGTTTGCAAGGTTGAAATGATTGGCCTTAATATGTTGTTGAGTGTTTATATTTGAATGCACCATTATGTCCTAATGGGGCATTGTTGAAGGAAGGTTGGATTAAGCATTTTTTTGGAATAAGCAACATCTTGGAATGGTTGAAATTGTGCTAAGATGGAAAGTATATTTAACATTCGGAATGGAAAATAGTATTAAATAAAGGGGGCTGGATGATATGTATGTTATGAAAGTATTGAATTTCATGGTTTGGCAAAAAACCTGCTTGTAAACACGAAATGGACCTAAAATTAAGGATTGAAAGGAAGCAAAAACTTGTGGATAGAAAACTCTTCATAATTTTCTGTCACATCATATTTAAAAAATACGCCACCGACCCCTTGGCCGGTTTTGTATTTTTGATGTTTGGATTTTTGAGTAGTATTCAAGTTTTTAGTGCGTTTTTGGATTAGCGCTATTAGTTGGTTTTGATTGATACTTTTTTTACTTTCCATGGTTGTTTACAGCATTTTTGCGGTCGTTCACTAATGGGTAAGGCATGTTTCTTCTCCTTTCCATTAATTTTTTTTGGTTATTGACACATTTTAAATTTTCAAGTTTTGTTTTTTTCTATCAAATAACGGGTTTTGTTAATTAACTGGGATCTAATTTTGACGGAAGATTATAAAAAGAGGCCATTATAAGGGGGTTCGTTTTTTTGGATTGCAGGGGGAATGATAAAAAATGGGGGAACGGTGGGGACATAAATTTAGGATTATTTTGAGGCAGGGCATCAACTTCAATCGAACCTAATACCGAAACTAGAAATTCCAATCGAACCTAACCGATAAAACATTATTTGTACGAAACCGGATACTGGGAAAAACATAACAAAAAAATTTAGTTACATAGATATTTAATTAAAATTTTTCAGGTTTTTCGGTTTTCAAATTGTCAAAAAACCATAATTCCAAAAACCGAAAAAAAACCCGAAATTATTGTTATATAATTCAGGGTCGGTTAGGGTTTTAAGCAAGTTTTTGGTTCGTTTATTTGGAGTTCGGTTTCTGGTTTCGGATTTTTCGATTTATTCGGTTATTTCGGTTTTTTCTCCTCCTACCTAATATAGTTTGTTTGCTTATATAATAGTCTTGTTTGGTTATTATTATAAAAATCATTATTTTTTGTCTACTTTAATTTTGTTTATTTTTATGTAAGTATATAAAATTACTTTTATTAATACAGGGAAAAAAAAACTTGTTTGTCCATGATAAGAGGTGGGTTACTCGTGCTCCGCCGCTAAAGCATAGGGAGGGAGTAAACGGCTTTTAAATACGGGACCAATAAAACCCCCAGGGCTATTTTTATTATAGATTGCTAAAAAAAGAAATTAAGTTAATGGTTGTTCGTTTATTAACGGGACCGACCCCAAAGAACTATTTTTCATAAATTTGTTTAATAAAAATAAACTAACGGGGTCATTATTTAAACCGCCGTTTTAAATGGGGTGGAGAAGGGGATGGGTTTTTTTTTTTTTAATTTTTTTTTTTAAGTGAGGGGTTATTTTTATCTTAATTTTGCCACAAAAAAATATGGGGATTTTTTTGTAAAATTTTTACATGAGCCGGTTAAATTGGGGTGGGTAAATGGGTCGGTTTGTGGGTTGGGGTCAAAAAACCGGTTTTACGTGTCAAGGGTGTGCGGCAGGTCGGGGGGGTCCGTGTATCCTGGTAATTGTATGTTTACGAGGTTTTGCAAACCCGGAGATCCGTTAGGCGAGGTGGTTTGTGTTATTGTGTTCGTTTTTTCGGTTATTGGGACACTTGTTGTGTACTGATTAATAAAATATAATGGACTCGGCTATTGCATATTACGTGAAAAAAATATGCAGCAATTTACGGGGCTAGGTCAAATCTTTTGCGGGACCAAAGGTAAAAAAAATTACTTAACATACGCATAATTGTTTGTTTTTTTTTACCAACAGGTATAGGGAACACGTGGGGGTATGGGGCCCACGTTTCCATGGATTTTCACTCAAAATTAATTCCGATGGGTAAAACCATTGTGGGTAAAAATATCTTTCATCACTGGATTTTCTCACAGAGTGCAATTATTTTCCCTCGGATATTTACTATCGATAATCCATGGGCCTTACTTTCTCACAGGATTTCTCCACAAAAACATTTACCCACGGGACTTCCCCCACATTTTCTAGCAAACCTTTTTCAAACCATGTAATGCGGCGTTTTTTTTGACACAAAAATTTCCCACAGTTTATATGTGTCACCCCAAATTTCTCACAAATCTTTTCACCACTAATTTTCCACACCACTAACCATACAAAGGTGGGGATAAATTTGCTACGGTAGGTATTTGTGCCAAATCCGTAGCAAATACCGTTAAGCAATTTATTGCTCCAATGAAATTTTTTTAAAAACTTTTTAAAAATTTACACTTTTCATTTTAAAACAACTCATCAAAATATAGTTTTATAGCTGGATACATAAACCCAAATACCCAATAGTGGGCAAACAAAAAAAGTGTACCAATTGCAACATAAATATTCCATTGTAAGTAACTGGATCGGGGAAAAAACGTTCCTTGTAGCCAGGAAAACTCTTTAAGGGGTCTTATTTTCTTAAGTTCTCTTGCGTACTTCAAAAAGCTTTCTTTTCACTTCCAAGGAATGCTAAGTTACATTGTGTATTCTTGGGAGGCACCTATGATCTCATATTCCCTACATTGGTTAGTATCTGTACTTCTTCAACAATATAACCACCCAGCAGCTGCGTAAAATTATAACAACATTATCAATTTATACTCATTGGAAGTTGTTGTTGTGGAAGGATTTTCTTCCCGAATGTGACGTCTATAAATCATTTCCATGGATCTTAATTAGAAGAGGTCATCTATTCTTTTTTTTTAAAACATTTCAATTGAAATTATAAGTTGGGGCACTTAATCTATTATTTTTTAAACATTTAAATAGATTATATGAGCTCAAATCTTTTCATACTTGGGCCCAACTTTCAACCCTTTAATTAAAACCTTCACCCTTTTAGATTTTTGCAATTTGATTTGCTTTAGGGTCACCAAATACTTTTAAAATAAATTGTTATTGGGAAAAAATAACAAAAATTTATTGGGGACCTAAAACTTTAATACCCCATTTAGATTTTTCATTGAATCTGACTTTTGGGGTCCAAGACTTTTAAAATAAATGTACTTGGGAAAAAAAATAAAGTATTGGGGAACCCTAAAAGCCATCAATGGAAAATATTGAAGGGGTTTTTAATAAGGTTGGCAGGTTGGGCCACGTATGAATTAGGATCTGACGCTCTTATTATTCTTATTTATAATGTTTTTAAACGAGAAGGAGATAAAAAACATTTTCTAAATTAAAACCATGGGAATTACGTGTTAAAGAATTATATAATATGGTTTTGGGACTTTTGATGGTATTCTTAATAAGGGACTTTCAATTCCATTTGTTTACCTTATTTTTTGAATTTCAAATTTGAGGGACTCTTGAATAGGATCGGAGGTTTTTGAGGCTGCTTGGCGTTTAGAACATGACTTTTTTGCATTCATAACCTAACAGCACAATGCGACCTCTGTTTCGCGCAAAATGATTGCGTGTTGGCCATGTAACTTGGACGATTCGAATGAGGTCTAAAAAAGGCGTCCCCGCATACACTTTTTGGAGGTGTGGCTGGTGTGTGTGACCGGTTTGAATCATATAAAGTTGAGAGTCGCTTGCTATGGATTTTTCTTCTTCTGTCATTATTAAACCTCTCCTAAAAATATTTAAAAGTGTAACACTTTGTTAAATGAATATGAACAACAAGTGTATCTATGCCCATCCAAAAAAATTATTGCTAATGGACATAAAATAACATTATTCTTAGAAAAATACACGTAAATTTATAAAAGTGATCTTACAATGGATTGTCGGTGACGCATTTGAGGTTGAACAACCAACTGAGATCGAACAACCAACTGAGCCCTTTGAGAACGAACAGCCAACTGAGCTCTTAGGAGAGCTTGCATACTGTATAGAGTAGCAGCTACTCGTTTTCTAACAAGGAACCCTTTAACAAGAGCTTGAAATTTCACTAGTCCTCTTAATGCCCTCAGGGCCCTTCTTGCCTAAAAACATAAACAAAACTCCATTAGAAAAATAAAATACTCAATTACCAATGAAGGAAACTCGGTGACATTATGAATCTATGATCATCCACAGGTTTACATTTTAGGTAGTCACAGATGCGTTCCTCGAAAACAAGACGTGACACCATTCAAGTGTCAAATGTTAACATATCTATCCCCTCAATATAAAAATTAGAGAGTACATTAAAATCTTGGATATATGATCTCTACACATTTCGTGAATCTCATTTTATCTTCAATTCCATTTCATAAAGCTTCACACAATCACACGTGCCAACAAATCAAATGTTCTTCTAAGTTTCTAACACACTGTTAATCGGTGAAAGCTATGACAATTAAATACTACAACGTGCATCATATCAAGAAGTTCCACGAGTTCCATAATACAATATGGGGTCATGTGCAAAAGCCAAACATAACTATACAGTTATCCATTTAGATTTTATGACTTTAACTAAAACCCAAGTAGCCAACAAAATTTTTTCCAATACATACAATCTGAGTGTTAATAGAGTCTCGCGAGCAGCAGCCACAAATGACTAGTGCATACATATTATTTATTTATTTATCATTTATGCTCTTTATATTTTGTTTTATAGAAAGAATAAAAAAACTATATAACTGGTAAGAGATACCATACAGTGGTTAAAACATGCAGATAAAAACCATAAACTAAACCAAGATGGTTGTAGAGAGACACGAATTGCAACAACCAAGCACTAAAACATGCAGCAACCAAACACAATAAAATGTAGCAGCCAAACACCGTAAAACTGCACAACTAGACAAAATAAACTAACAGTCACAATATACAAATTTAACTTGCAGCAGCTACAGACTCACAAACTCATAGAAAACTCACAAAAACATAATGGTAAATAAGTTTTCTAATAACAATTGGTTGGTAAAAAGCTCACATATGGTCCATAAATACAAGTAAAATGGAAATAAACTATAAACAAGCAAGTAAACTTGTTGCAATAGTAAAAATGTGTTTGGGATTGTTTCTTGAATAATAACGCATTCTTAAAATTATTCCATAATTTATTTGCTTAAGTAAGCTTTAATCTTAAACTATAATTATTTAAAAAAAAGTTAACTTACCAAGTGACCTCTATATACTGATTGAATCTTGGTGGCAGCCCATTTTTCCTTGCCACTAAATAAAGAACCCATGTCGTCGGTAGAAAGTCTAACAACAGCCACCAAAGCTTGTGGGCCGGCCACAGCTGCGTCTGCTGCAGCTGTAGCGGTTGCCGCAATAGCAATAGAATGTTTATTTTGTTATTTTTTCGAGGCAGACATGCATGACCTCATCCGAGTGGAATCATTTTCCACCGTCGCCCTTTGTGACGGATCCTTCATACATTTTCCAAAGCTCCATCTCTTCTTTCTTTTAGCATTACTTTTATCTATGTTTTCTTTGTCTTTCTTCATTCCTAATACCCCTCTAAACTACCTTGAAACTTTTCCCATGTCTTTTTTCTTATATAGATCAAATAAGAAGCTATTTATGTGATTGTGTTTTTTATATATGTGTCCTAAAGGAGAGTGATAGGGTTTTATAGCCACAAGGTTCTTCACTTGCCTTCATTAACCCCTTGAATCAAGCAATCAACCATTCAATGACAAAGGCAATTTGTGCAATTAAGCACAATCATACCATAAGTCCCATGCATCTAAATAAAAAAACTTAAATTAATATTATGGTAAGGATTTTTATACAAATGACAATGGAATATCTTCTCAATATAAGTTTTGTTATATTTCTTAGTCCTTGAAATGGTAACTTGGGATAAATGGTAATGATTTTATTACTAATGTTAATTGACATTTAAAAAAAGTTAATGCTAATTGACGTTGAAATAGTTTAGAAACTTTTAGGAGAAGCAAGGTTAAATGATTGCCTTAAATATGTTATTGTTATATTGAATGCACCATTATGTCCTAATGCATTGTTGAAGGAAGTTGATAAGCACTTTCGGATAAGCAATCTTGAATGTTGAATGGCTGGATGGAAAGTATACTACATCGGATGGAATGTATTAAAGGGCTGAAAGTATGTTAAGAAAGTATTGAATTCATGGTTGGCAACCTGCTTGTACACAGATGGACCGAAAATTCAGGATTGATGGACCAAAACTTGTGATAGAACTCCTAATATTCTGTCCATCATTAAAAATGCACCAACCATGGCGGTTTGTATTTTGATGTTTGGATATGAGTAGTATCAAGTTTTAGTGCGTTTGGAGGCGCTATAGTGGGTTTGGTTGATCTTTTTTTACTTTCCATGGTGTTTACAGCATTTTTCTGTCGTTCACTAATGGTAAGCATGTTCTCTCCTTCTCCCTTACTTTTTTTTGGTTATGCACATTTAATTTTCAAGTTTTGTTTTCTATCAATACTTTTTGTAATAATGGGATCTAATTTTGACTAAAGATTATAAAAGAGGCATTATAAGGGGTTCGTTTTTTGGATTGCAGAGAAACAAGATGGGGACAGAAAATTCAAATGTTGAGCATGCATCAACTTCTATGACAGGAAAATCGGTTAAGCTACGTTTTGTCATTGGTATGTGTTGTTAGAAAGATCACAGAGATATGATAATCGTATATTATAGTGAAAGAATCAAGGTTCCTATATTATTAGAAAAATTAAAAGTAAGTTTCTTTAATCATATCGTTTTTATCACCAAATAGAGGTTGCTGGAGGTGCATCATGTGGACCAACGGTTTGCAATACGATCATTGAGAAACTTCATGATCTGTGTCTTATGCTTGTAAAACAGGTACTTGTAATTCTGTTACATGACTCATATCACACGTGGTTGTTTGGCGTGTTGATGAATGAGCATAAATGCATACGAACAAGCTCATTGGAAAATATAAAAGGATTTTAATAAGGTCGAAGTTGGGCCACATATGAATAAATTGAGCTCTTATAATCTGTTTAAATGTTTAAAAAAGAAGAAAAAAACTTCTAATTAAAACCATGGAATACGTGTTAAAGAATTACACTTATTGGTTTGGGCTTTGATGGTATAAGACTTCATTCCATTAGTTACTTGTTTTGAATTCAAATATGAAGAATCTTGATAGATGAGTTTAGAGCTTCTTGAGCTTTAGAACAAGACTTTTGCATCCTAACAACACAATGCGACCTTTGTTTCGCGCTAAATGATTGCGTGTTGGCCATGTAACTTGGATGATTCGAATGAGGTCTAAAAAAGGCGCCCCCGCTTAAACTTTTTGGAGGTGTGGCTGGAGTGTGTGACCGGTTTGAATCATATGAAGTTGATAGTCGCTTGCTATGGATTTCTCTTCTTCTGTCATTATCAAACATCTCCTGAAATATTTAAAAGTGTAACACTTTGTTAAATGAATATGAACAACAAGTGTATCTAAGCCCATCCAAAAAAATTATAGCTAATGGACCTAAAATAACATTATTCTTAGAAAAATGCATGTAAAATTATAAAAGTGATCTTATAGTGGATTGTCGGTGACACATTTGAGGTTGAACAGCCAACTGAGATCGAACAGCCAAGTGAGCCCTTTGAGAACGAACAGCCAACTGAGCTCTTAGGAGAGCTTGCATACTGTATAGAGTAATAGCTACTCGTTTTCTAACAAGGAACCCTTTAACAAGTGCTTGAAATTTCACTAGTCCTCTTAATGCCCTCAGGGCCCTTTTTGCCTAAAAACATAAACTAAACTCCATTAGAAAAACAAAATACTCAATTACCAATGAAGGAAACTCCTTCGTGACATTATGAATCTATGATCATCCATAGGTTTACATTTTAGGTAGTCACATATGCGTTCCTTGAAAACAAGATGTGACACCATTCAAGTGTCAAATGTTAACATATCTATCACCTCAATATAAAAATTACAGAGTACATTAAAATCTTGGATATATGATCTCTACACATTTCGTGAATCTCATTTTATCTTCAATTCCATTTCATAAAGCCTCACACAATCACACGTTCCAACAAATCAAATGTTCTTCTAAGTTTCTAACACACCATTAATCGGTGAAAGCTATGACAATTAATTACTACAACTTGCATCATATCATGAAGTTCCATGAGTTCCATAATACAATATGTGGTCATGTGAAAATCCAAAAATAACTATACAATTATCCATTTAGATTTTATTACTTTAACTAAAACCCAAGTAGCCAACAAATTTTTTTCCATTATATACAATCTGAGGGTTAATAGAGTCTCACGAGCAGCAGCAACAAATAAAAAGTGCATACATATTATTTATTTATTTATCATTTATGCTCTTTATATTTTGTTTTATAGAAAGAATCAAAAAAGTATATAACGGGTAAGAGATACCACACAGTGGTTAAAACATGTAGATAAAAACCATAAACTAAACCAAGATGGTTGTAGAGAGACATGAATTGCAACAACCAAACACTAAAACATGTAGCAACCAAACACAATAAAATGTAGTAGCCAAACACCGTAAAACTGCACAACCAAAGAAAATAAACTGACAGTCACAATATACAAATTTAACTTGCAGCAGCTACAGACTTACAAACTCATAGAAAACTCCCAGAATTATGCGCCACATAATGGTAAATAAGTTTTCTAATAACAATTGGTTGGTAAAAAGCTCACATATGGTCCATAAATACAACTAAATTGCATATAAACTATAAACAAGCAAGTAAACTTGTTGCAATAGTAAAAATGTGTTTGGGATTGTTTCTTGAATAAATAACGCATTCTTAAAATTATTCCATAATTTATTTGCTTAAGTAAGCTTTAATCTTAAACTATAATTATTTAAAAAATAAAAAAAAGTTAACTTACCAAGTGACCTCTATATATTGATTGAATCTTGGTGGCAGCCCATTTTTTCCTACCACTAAATAAAGTACCCCTGTCGTCGCTAGAAAGTCTGACAACAGCCACCAAAGCTTGTGGGCCGGCCACAGCTGCGTCTGCTGCAGCTGTAGCGGTTGTCGCAATAGTAATAGCATGCTTATTTTGTTCTTTTTCCAGGGCATACATGCATGACCTCATCCGAGTGGAATCATTTTCCACCGTCTCCCTTTGTGACGGATCCTTCATACATTTTCCAAAGCTCCGTCTATTCTTTCTTATAGCATTAATGTTATCTATGTGTTCTTTGTCTTTCTTCATTCCTAATACCCCTCTAAACCACCTTGAAACTTTTCCCATATCTATTTTCTTATCTAGATCAAATAAGAAGCTATTTATGTGATTGTGTTTTTTTATATATGTGTCCTAAAGGAGAGTGATAGGGTTTTATAGCCACAAGGTTCTTCACTTGCCTTCATTAACCCCTTGACTCAAGCAATCAACCATTTAATGACAAAGGCAATTTGTGCAATTAAGCACAATCATACCATAAGTCCCATGCATCTAAATAAAAAAACTTAAATTAATATTATGGTAAGGATTTTTATACAAATGACAAGGGAATATCTTCTCAATATAAGTTTTGTTATATTTCTTAGTCCTTGAAATGGTAACTTGGGATAAATGGTAATGATTTTATTACTAATGGTAATTAACATTTAAAAAAAAGTTAATGCTAATTGACTTTGAAATAGTTTAGAAACTTTTAGGAGAAGCAAGGTTAAATGATTGCCTTAAATATGTGATTGTTATACTGAATGCACCATTATGTCCTAATGCATTGTTGAAGGAAGTTGATAAGCACTTTTGGATAAGCAATCTTGAATGTTGAATGGCTGGATGGAAAGTTTACTACATCGGATGAAATGTATTAAAGGGCTGAAAGTATGTTAAGAAAGTATTGAATTCATGGTTGGCAACCTAGCTAGACCTAAAATTAAGGATTGAAGGAGCAAAACTTGTGATAGAACTCATAATATTCTGTCCATCATTAAAAATACACCAACCTTGGCGGTTTGTATTTTGATGTTTGGATCTGAGTAGTTTCAAGTTTTAGTGCGTTTGGAGGCGCTATAGTGGTTTTGGTTGATCTTTATTACTTTCCATGGTGTTTACAGCATTTTGCCGTCGTTCACTAATGGTAAGCATGTTCTCTCCTTCTCCCTTACTTTTTTTTGGTGATGCACATTTAATTTTCAAGTTTTGTTTTCTATCAATACTTTTTGTAATAATGGGATCTAATTTTGACTGAAGATTATAAAAGAGGCATTATAAGGGGTTCGTTTTTTGGATTGCAGAGAAATAGGACAGGGACAGAAAATTCAGATGTTGAGCAGGCATCAACTTTTGTGACAGGAAAATCGTTTAAGCAACGTTTTGTCGTTGGTATGTGTTGTCGGAAAGATCACAGAATTAAGGTTCCTATATTATTAGAAAACTTAAAAGTAAGTTTCTTTAATCATATCGTTTTTATCACCAAATAGGGGTTGCTGGAGGTGCATCATCTGGAAACACGTGGTTGTTTGGAGTTTGATCCATTTACTTTTTACCAGGTTAATTTGGGTTGTCTTTTTATCTCAAATGGGTAACAAGGATCATTTTTTTAAAAGCCTTAATTATGTGCTCGTTTAGCGTGTTGATGAATGAGAATAAATGCATACGAACAAACTCATTCTCTTAATGAACGAACACAAAAATTCATTCGTCTTACCGAATTTCGTATATGTTTAATTAAACCAAAATGTTCAGTTAGCTCATAGCTTCAATAGTTGGAATCGTTTGTTTGTCTGTTTGTTTGTTTGTAGTCATCATGGGAGGATCAGGATACACAAAAAGT